>JTDE01000426.1:224006-235375 GCA_014338405.1 Paragonimus skrjabini miyazakii | reverse complement strand
ATGTCATCTGATCGTTTACCGTACCGGGCATTATATGCTGAGGCCATCAATAGTTGGGTGAAACCTCATGGTGGTCAAGCAACGTGGTCACGAAATATGAAGACTCTGACTACTTCATTGAGCAGAGTGGGTAGGTGTCGCCTGCCTGGATGGGGTCCTCATGATCACTCAGACTGCTGGTTAGAGACGCTATCCGAGATGGCGATGTGTCTCAGTCAATGGCGGACTTGTATCCATACCATTTCTAGTTCTTCTGCTTAGTCTTCTTTCATTAGTCTTCAAACTTCTTAGTAACGTTTTCTTGTAGGATATTCCACGTCACTGTTGAGGTGAGCGGTGGCCCGAGCCACAGTACCTTTTGGTCAGGCTCATGGCTGTTATGGTGATGATGATGATGAGTGAAGGTTAGCCGTTGCAGAGCTTGGGCTTGATTCCGTGTGAATCCGGGTAGCAAGAACTACAACGTCTACCTGCGGAAAAAGCAGAACAGTCAGAAAAGAGCGCGTGGTGTGCAACAGGTCCGAACATAGCTCCTTCCGGTTTTAGCTAGAAAAAGTAGAAGGCATCCGACAAAATCGTATGGTCACTTACAGCTCCGGGCTAAAGGCTTGCAGGAGGTAGAGTGCGTGTCCACTGTGAGGGTGACATGATTTTAGAAAGTACTTATGTTGTGTTTGATGTGTATTACGTGATTCTTTCAGAGAGTGGGTTGGTTTATGTGATTATTTTTAAAGACCCAATAACATTTCGAAGCGATTGAGTTACATGGCTGGATAAACCACACCAGGGACTGAGCACCGTTGGGACTTATAACTTGCAAGTGTAACTGTTCCGGAAAACTGGAAAGAAGGTTTGGGCGCTGTCTTTATACAAATAGGATATAGGGCGAAATTCCTGATATAGTTTTGACGAGATTCTTTCGGGATACCCGAAAAATTACAAGGGGACGATTGTCGTAGTTACCACAGTTGGCTAAACCCAGTGCACCACAGGCCTTCTATACATGAAGTTCGCTTGACAAATATCCTCTTACGTTTGTACAAAATCAGACGTTCTCGCTCGGGACAGTGAAATGAAGTTTGACTACCTCGCTTTTAAGATGGATTCTGTGAACTTGGTGGCTACGTTAGACTCGTATGGCTTACCACCATGAATCTGCAAGTATTGCGACCAAACCTTCATGGGCTGAATCGCAAGAATAAAAAATTCTGATGCTGCGTCCACTAATGGTCATCCGCCCATAGTGCTCCATGTGATGAAGTATTAGAACCGTCACTCTTATATACGTAAGCCACCTAATGGTGTGAGCTGATATTTGATTGTTTTCTATTTGTGGATGACAGATGGGAGTGTTGACTTCATTTAGATGTTACCTGGATAGTGATGTGGTCTACCGGATGAACTCTTTGGTTGGTCACCAGTGAATATACGTTTTTACCGGGTGAAGGAATTGAAACTGACGAGAACTTGCAGTCAGTAGAAAGAAAATTAGAGGCCGATACTCGAGTAAAAGACTTCGATGCGTCTATCAATTCCTGTTTCCTCCATCTGTTCAATGCGCCACATCGGTTGAACGAAAATGGAAGTAAATTATTTAGCTGGGAGACGGATGTATTGGTTACACTGTATCGTGTCTGTGTACGACTGCATCCTGGGTGTTTTGTATAAGCTTGTACACTATCTGAAGAAGAATGTACAACTGGAGGGTGTCCTGCTCGTTGGTTTAGGGGCTACGAAATGTAAGTTATGCGAGCAAACCAAAGAAGTTTAGACTGTTCTCGCTACGACATAAGCGTAGGAGGGGTGATGTAATCGAAGTGTAAAGTATGACGGAATATTTGTCAGCCATACCATTGAAAAAGCTGGTAGGCTGCAGAGAACAGATGTCGAAAGTAGCAACTTGTGAAGGGAAACCATTTGTGGAATTGATTTCAGGAAAAATTTACTACTCCGAGTTGTTAACTCTAACGGACCGGCCAGAGAAGTGCCGGCTTTATAAAATGTGAATAAGTTCGAAACAAAGCTTAACCCATGTTAAGAGAAGGTGTTCCCAGTTGTCTGGATTATGAGTAACTTTCGATTTGGCTTACGGTCATTGTTGTCTCCTATACATTGGGTTTTACTTATTGTTAGCTTTACCACTTCGTTTGGGTTTCCACTTATAGGCAATAGTGTTACTATTGTTAGCCTTTCTATTCGTAACGTTCACTTTAATATGAACGTGGGCTACCTAAACGGTGAACCTCTTGTTTTAAACTGTATGCATATACTGCCCAAATGCACTGACAGCGTCATGAGTTATAGCAAATATGTTTTAATATCTCATGTGTGAGTCCATAAAGTTTACTAGCTTGTTCATCTTGTCCATAGTGCGTAGCCAGTGACAGAGGTCAAAGGAATCTGAAGAGGTTAGATTTTGTCACACGAAATACTTTTGAGGGCCGACTGTGCCGGAGTGTCTGGCCCAGGCGTAAAATTTTGACCATTGCAAGAAGATCACAATTTAAACTGAAACTCGTACTGTCTGCAAATTGATCGCTGATAGAAGTGGGACATGCTACAGGGTTACTTTTATTCCCCGGGGCCGTTTAGATTTGAATGTAAGTTCTATCATCTATTAATCCGTCTGAATTAATTAATTTAAAGTTCGTTTACCATAGCACTTTAAAAGTCGTGGACTATGCCAGATCGAAATTTCCGGCGTGATACTTATCTGGGATTGGCTGAATTTCTAAGAACTTAGGATTTACACTTGCTGTTTTATTTGAGTTTATGAAACTCTACATTATTGTTCAGCTGGCTCATCTCACGCATCTGTCTCATATACCTAACACAAAGCCGGTTGATATCATTTTTACTACTGAGAAGGTAGTGGACTTCATTTTGGAGTTGAATCTTTGAAGCACCTTAACGGACGTTCCTCCAGTCTGTACATGGGAACACTAAGTGACTCTTCCATGATTACGCGTCCAAGGGCGTACCCTGAATCAGCAAAGTTCTTTTGTTGTCACGCGGGGGTCAGCTTTCCTGGAAGGTGAACGTGAAAGCTGGTGTAGCGTCGTCCTTTACAAACAGTATCAAATTAGGAACAGTGCAACTGGAGAACGGAATACTTTGCTTTTGCAGCCAAGTAAGAGTCTAACAATAATTTATACTATGTTCTAGCTGAAACGTCAGCTATAGTTGACAGTGGGCCATTCTAGTGAGCGTTCTAATGGAGCCCGTGACAAAAAATGATGTTCAACTAATTCATGGTCTTATTTTGCAGAAATGTTTACTTGCGATCCGTAGTCCATTTGGCTCTGCAATAGTGAGGGGTTTCTCTGTTGGTCCTACAGAGAAGAGAGAGGAAGTGAGAATAAGACCTCTGTTGGGTCTTCGGTACTCCGTTGGGCAAACATAAGGACTTTCGAGATAAGACTCAGATGTATGGTTTAGAAGACCTGTTGCGAATTTAATTTTAGCTTGCTGCACACGATGCAGTATGTTTATGCTCTTGAAGGCTGAACGTACCGTTAGGTTGAAGTATTAAAACACTGTTCAGAAATGGGTTTGAAGTTTTCTTGTTAGTGCGAGGAAATGTTCGTTTTATCGTACTTTATGCTGAGAATCCTTTTTAGCTGCGTTTTCATGATAAAACGAAGACAGGTTAGATGAATGCCGCGTGCTCAGTTATTTCTCAATACACCTTGGAAACACAACTGTTTGTACACTGTTTGCACTGGTTTGATGTTACCTCGTGTTTTTCCGCGACATCAGAAAACTTTTGCAAGTTTTCATCATGTTCTTTCTCATGTCTCCCATTGTAACTTTGTCGTCGTGGAGGAAAGTCGCCTTAAGTTCTTCGTCTCGCAGAACGTTGCCGATTGACTTTTATGAACTTGCAACGTCATTAGCTATCCACAACAGTATCTATCGCAATTAGTATGGATCTTTGCTTCTTGTGTCGTTTGTGACTTTCTTCCTTGATGTCACGCTCTCCAACTCTAGTGTGCTGAAAAATCCATGAACAGTAAACTCTCATAGTTTTATCAGTCCTGAGCAGAAGATAAGCATCAAGAAAAGTTAAGTGGTTAGTAATTTTACTGTATTCAACTGCCATTCCCTCTTTCGGACGTTCAGTTGAAGTTAGCAATAACCGTACTCTCCTACATACTTTCCTTTGGTAAATTTTGAGTTTCCATCATGGCGATTTTTTAGATTTTCAGCACTGTACATTCTGGATTTGATGGCCATGAACTTATGCCTTAGTTTAAGATAAGCGAAAAGAATCGATTTTGTTACCTCAGTGGTAGTGCACCCACACAAGAGAAATGAGGGTTGGTTCCCTTCAGAGACGATTTCGGTACGGTTTTTCCGCTTCGGAATTCTTATCCCAAGGGTTCCTTTGCGCATGGGACTTGGAGGACGGAAGTGAGATTTATGTATTAGGGATGTATAATGCTTCAGAGCAGTACTTCTTGGAATCAACTGTGTGACCTGCAGACTGACAACCGTTTTACCTGAATTTATGCACCCGGTATATATCAACGTTAAAAACTATCCTGTCCAATTTGTGAAGATTCTGTACTAAATACTGTCATTGGAATGCAACCATGGATCCGAGGAAAGTAGCCCACGGACATGCAGGATCAGGCGCCAAAAATATAACTTAGCCAAACTTGTGGATCAAGTGGACTACAGGTGGTGAGAAAACTTCGGTAAAATTGGAAGAAAAAACAAAGCAAACCAACACTATCCCAGAGATTATGGGTAGTGTAAGATGATAAGTACTATTCTTTCATGTCCGCACGGATGCGGAATGTCTCTTTGAACGACTCCTCTAGATCTTCTTACTAGAGCATATTTCACCAGGCCGTCTCCGCCCTGCTTGTCTTCTTCGACAACGGCCTCTGCATATACTCATGTCAGCCAGTGGTGCGAGGTCACTGACGACGGATTTTCATCACTGTTACAGATATGACCGTATCCACTTTCAAGACCACATCCATAGAATAATTTACCCGTCGCAGTCTTCAGTTGAAACTATTCTGGTTCACAGCGTCCAAAACCTAGATAGATGGATTGTTTTTGACGAAGATTAATTCGTTTGTAGGAAGAACGTTATTGATATTAAGGTAATCTGTCTACTTAATTAGGGGTCTGTTGTTTAAACTTCCCTCAATTTTCACGAGCTTTTTATGAGGGACTTCTTGTGACTAGTTGTTATTGTAACGTCACCGATGGAACCTCTTTCATAAATCGAATAATCTTGTCTCGTGCACTATCGCAATGAATTGCCTTCAACAGTTAAAATGCATACCGTTGTCACCATATAGCTGTTGTGGACAGCAATAAACTCTTTAATGACAATAATGTTCCGGTTTAATATGGATTGCCCTGATGCTAAAATGGATGAAGGTACAACTTCGTCGCTTCTCCACCGCACGTCCTGGTTTAACAACCCGAGGTTCAAAGTTGTCTCATCCAGTTCTTTTGAGAAGATCCACATTCGCTTCAATCCCATCCATTCGTAATGCAGCCATACTTTGTTGACGGGGTGGTGCAGACTTTTTTCGGCGTTGATAACCGTTTTTCATTTTCATGGCACTAAGCCAATTGACTACGTCCTGGAAGGGAACGAAGAAACAACCAACCATTACATCTTCTGATAGTCGTCTGGAAAAATGCTACGTTACACAATTTCTATCAGATTGAGCATTGGTTCAATCTACGCTATTGTTTTGTAAGAGGTGTGGTATGAATAGCTACTTGTCTGCGTTCTAAAGATGTTGCGGTTGCTGTGGAGTGCAATAATAGGATCAGTCTAAGATATGGCGGACGGAATTGGTTTATTTAATTCACATTATTCTCGGTTCGATTACTTCACCTCAAGAACACAGCTCCGACCAGTTCTAGTGATACACTAGTGATACACATGGAGAAGAGCAACCCGAACTTAGACTGTGATAGTGTAGCAACCTCTAACAATAGATAAGTGGGATGTTGCTTCGTAGCCGACTACACTGAGTACGTGTGACGGAACATGCATTTACTTCATCGGACCTCATGCTTTCGGTCCCACAATTCTGGCGCATCATCAGCTGAAATGTCATTCTAGCTTACTCTAAGTTTATGCAAGTGTTGTAGGAGATTGTGTGCAATTAATGTCATAGGTGCTATATAAATAGAGGAAGATACATTTTTGTATTCCAGGGACTTGAAAATCGAGTGGCACTGTTATGGCTCCATGGTCCTGTTCTTGTGGTACTGACGAGAATCACAGGTCCTTAATCCATTTTACCAGTTTGTCTTATAGCTGTTTGGTCAATATGAACGTCTTCGTTGCGTATGATATTCCAAGTAAACAGTTACCATCCTAGAATTCGTCGCCCTATCTCGTGAACATCATCCGTATGGTAGCGACTACTGTTGTATACCATGTTTCATCCTAATGCAAAGTTGGTCTAGCTTGGGATAGATAAAGCATCTAACAAAGGATCATACAAGCAGAATTCCTGAAGGTAGCTATTCACGTTACATTCTGGTTCCCCTAGGAGTTGCAATTAGTTACGATCCATTTTTGAAATTCGCTCTTTATGGAACGTGTCTTCAATACTATCAGTTGTTTTCACTGTTTCTAGTCTGCACTTGAGCAAGATGCCAACCAGTGAACTCGCCACACTTGTTCCAAAGAGTAATTGACCGTTTAAAGGATGGGATACATATTGTGCGGCGCAATAGAAAACGGCACATGTTTTATGAGATTTATACCGACGCGAAACTTGTTGGTGCGGTAAACACAATATATTTTTAGCATCATCAGCATCTAGGGCAGCTTCAGCGTGATCACAAACGATGGTGGAATGCTTCTTCAATAATTTTGGATATCCTTGATGTCGACTGCGGAATGTATGAAGATGCTGAAGCACAACAGATTGATTAGTAGGTAAAAGTGAGGGTTCTGTACGCCACGGAAAAGCGATCTCGTAATGATCGTCGTTCAGGTATATTGTGGCGAAAAGGCATCTAACAAATCAAAATCTTTATTGTCCAACTCGCTAGTTACCATGCCACACGAGCGCTCGTGATTTTGAACAACAATTCCAGTCCACAACACCCCCTGGTTTCCGCTCGCACGTCGTGTGCACTTCTACCCGGTTTAGGTGGCGCCTTCTACCCGGGGGTTTTCTGCCTGCTATTCCTCGGCCGCTGATCCGATTTCGTTGAGCGATAGCTTGTCCGATCGCTCGTGCTGTCCTCCGTCTATCAACCGTGGGCTTTGACCGTAATCCACAGCTGTGTCGAGATATTCCTGAGAGTGCTGGAATAACCACGCCTTCAATTTAGTCATTCATTCTATTTCGGCTGCTACCTCTCGCCCGTTGGTCCGATCCGGTCGAGCGATGACTCATCCGGTCGCCCACGCCGTTCTCCATCCGCTCACCGTGGGTTTTTGAACGCACCTCCCCCTGTGTTGGGGTATTCCGCCGAGAGCTGGAATACTCGCACTTCCTGCCTGACAATCCCCCACAATATGGAACGCCCTAATTTTATCGGTGCCTTCTGGTTCTCAATGGGTATACCTGGTTCTTCGCTTGAGGATTAGTCCGGGAGCTCATTTTTGGGCACCCTCTGGATATCACTACATATGGCTTACAACTGAAGGGTACTACTACTAACACTAGGGTCCTTGTGTAGACTTTTCGGTTCCACGAGCGCTCGCTCCAGTGTTCGCAGTACCCAAGGTACAGTTTGTTTGCTGATCCTCTGTTCTATAACCTAATAAGCTTCAGGTAGTTTGATCTGATAACTATGCCTATCCCAGATTGTAAACAGAGGGAGAATTGCACATCCCCAATGCGCCCTCGGGATCACAGTTCGTCCTTCGTTGGGCCGACACTACTTACTTTGGGCAGTCATTCAGCTGACCGAGCCAGTTTTACATGAGCGATAGTCTCTGAATCGACTGGTTCCGCATCAAGCTACACTCTAGCGGAGTTTAAGTTATTGCATAGATTTAGATTGTTTTATGTGTCATTTTGACCGTATTGCTAAGCTTAATCATTTTGCTGTTGATTGATCTGATCCATTGTCCAAGAATACACATGTCTGTGTGGTGTGTTTTGCGTGTCGCAACGCAACCAGTATGATTGTCAGTGCAACTTTAGGCCAGGTCACAGAATTTTCTGCAGCAGTGTCAGGAGGTAACATACTCAGATGATGGTTAGTGATGATATATGCTTCGGAGTGCAACAAGCGATGTTGGCGTACATCATAACACAAGTGTCCGGTCACCTGTAATTATCCTCCACGTGATTGGCTTTCTGGCACATGCTACATAAGTTTCATTCTAGTATTATATGTGGTCTTTTGCCAACAATCTTCGTTGAAATCTTGGTACATCTGTCGAGGTAGTGCGAGCCACAACCAGTTACACAGATTGGTTGGTTAACGGCTGACTGACTTCCACTTTGCGCCAAATGTACACTTCTCTTCCCATCTGATGCTATTTCATCGTGCTTTATATAAGGTACGTCCGTAGGTTCCACTGCAAACTTCACTAAATCACAAACAAGCTCACGGTTCTGATGTGCAATTTTTGTGACTAGCTTATCCCGCCTAATGGAATGAAACCAGTAACCGCTAGAATCATGGAGTGATTCGTACAGTTTCAAACCGATATTTGTCACAAAACTCCTCTACAACTATGGATAATTGCATCTACCGCTCGATCTTCCCTTCAGACTTTGTTGTTAACAGTTCCAACTGCCAGCGTTTATTTCTGTCATTTTTGACCTCCCTTCTGTGTTGAGCGTCGTGGGCAAAGGTGGTAAAATGTTGGCTTGTGATTCGTTGAAAATGGGAATAGGGTGCCATTTTATTTGCTTATCGAATCTACAACACTACGTTTTTTAACGGCGAAATAAATTCATTTGCTTTGCCGCTTGTTGAGGAGAAAACTATTTGGAAGCCGTCTCGATTTTATGTGGTGGCAATTACAACCTCAAAAGCGCCTACATTAACGAGTAAGGGAATATTATTCTGAGCAGTGCCTGTTTACACTTTAGACGGATCTCCATTTGAAACCTCAAGCACCTTTACTTGGTTGAGCAGAGGAGAGGTATTTTTATGCTAAAGAACATGGGTTTCATTGGAAGAGATAGTTACCTTGAATGACAGGCGAATAATACCATCTCTGTATTGCGGCTTTAATTTATGAGGAAAGCTGTCTTCTGTAGAAGCTTTAGCTTAGCTTTGTCCAGTTCAATGGTGTCTTTGGTCATCTCGTAACTCAAGGGTTTCATTTGCTTCATTGGCTTCATTGAAAGTACTTCCTGGTCATCTATGTGGTCATATTCGGTGGTGTTCATTTCGTATGTTAGTATTATCTGAACGAACAAATGCCCTTCAAATGCTCGTATGCCATTATATTATCGGTGGTCTCTTGAAAGCATATGACTGTTGGTTATACTAAATGGAGTTCGACGAAACTGATACAGACTGGTAAGAACGTCTGCGGGCTTCGGAGGCCGTGAAATACTTTTCTTCCCACATGATAACTTAGTAATAAGCACTCTTGAGATCTTGGCTGTTATGATGATGATGATGATGACTCTTGAGATCTGGAGTAATGTGTTGTTAGTGACGGTGTCTTCGATCATCTCGTTAATTATGAGGAGGGCTTAACGTCCAGGAGAATATATTTATCGATGGTTTGATTATTGTCACTACTCATTCTCCTTCAGCGCCTGACATCAATGTTGAAAAACTTGAGCCACTCAAAAGGAAAGGAATGGCTCAGTTACTTCTTCGGAAGCAGACGACAAATTCCACCTCATCAGCCCTGACCTACATTGTCCCGCTTTGATTGTGTTGCTAGTTACTTGATACATTGCAACTCGTTTTTGCTTCTCAGATTACCAAAGTGCCTTTACTTACATTAGTTGGGAAATGTCTTTCCTAAATCTGCATTGCATCCAACGCCCTCTTTCAGTTTTGTTAAAGGGATACTTCCGTTACCGTTTCAATTCACATGCTTTTATGGTTGTTGTAGCTCGGTATACGGCATTCGAGCGCGTAAACAGACAACGGAACGAGGTTCAATGGTTCTGAACAACGGACTACGAAATATGCAAGATTAATACGAATCCTCCTGGCCAACTCAACCACCCAGTGTTAACGGATGAACACAGAAAAGACAGGCCTCCGGACAGAGCCACTTTATGTCACTCAATCCGAAGACAACACGGTCACAAACTAGACAACATTTAAAGGGTTTGTGACCAATCAGAAAACAAGGACAGAAGTGGACCAGACAAAGATCCAGACAGTGCAGTGATGTTCCAATTAAAGGACGAGCATGTGGGTGGTATGCCAGGGATTAGCTCTAAGCTGAGAACGCTCTTGAAGGGCGAAGTGCGTAGGGGGGGGGTGAAGTGACACATGACCGTGCCAACAATGAAGGTCCCTTCGAGCAGAATGAATTAGGCCTTTCCAAAGGCAAATGAAAACGGTATTATCGGGGAATTGGGTTCTTCCCCGACAATGGCCAAGCGATTTTCATAATCGGTGTTACTCCATGTGTCTTCTAGGATCCGATTATCTTCTTCGTGGTTTTATACGGATTCGAAGGTTGTTTTGTCGTGTTAACAATCATCAACTTACGATGTTAATTTCACCCTGCCGTCGATCGAGGACTTAACATCCTCCAACACGCTTGGGACTGAGACCGTTCCTACCTCCTACGGATCCTAGCACTGTAAGATGGGTTGCAGTTTCAATATATGAACTCATTTTGGTTGATCGAGTTTCATTCGTTTTTCTCCTATGTCATCTTAGATCCAGTGTTAGTTAAACAGATAGCCGTTGGGTCTAGTCACGTCGGTCGGTGAAGGTCTTATCAGGCACATCGTTTTCCCTATGTCCAGTGCATCAAAAGCAGTATGAAGGCAGTAAACCTACAGATGTTGGTCCTTAAAAAGTGGCCTCTCAGATGTATGTCGGGGTTCCATGGTATGCCACTAACTTGTCGCAGACAATCCAATACGTATCTACGTTGATCCATCGTCCCAGTTCGAGTCAGGTGAAGAATCCTAATGAACACTGGGAACCAATTGCCGAAGCTATGAAAGCATGCTGTAAACAGGCATGTTCCGAAGGAGCTGTTCAGTTGCGACAGAAATGGACTTCCGTCACGTCGATAAACCCCATTAACAAGCCTCGCTCGATCCTGGTTCTGAATATAATGATGACAGTTGAGAACCTAAACACAAGCTGACTAAAAGCTTGCGCAAAGACCGTGGGCAATACTTGGTCGAACAATCAAAAGAGATGGAAAAAGCCTTTTTATCTGGGAATAGCAGAAGTCTCTTTTCCATGATCCTTGG
>JTDE01000426.1:198777-222586 GCA_014338405.1 Paragonimus skrjabini miyazakii | reverse complement strand
ATGTCATCTGATCGTTTACCGTACCGGGCATTATATGCTGAGGCCATCAATAGTTGGGTGAAACCTCATGGTGGTCAAGCAACGTGGTCACGAAATATGAAGACTCTGACTACTTCATTGAGCAGAGTGGGTAGGTGTCGCCTGCCTGGATGGGGTCCTCATGATCACTCAGACTGCTGGTTAGAGACGCTATCCGAGATGGCGATGTGTCTCAGTCAATGGCGGACTTGTATCCATACCATTTCTAGTTCTTCTGCTTAGTCTTCTTTCATTAGTCTTCAAACTTCTTAGTAACGTTTTCTTGTAGGATATTCCACGTCACTGTTGAGGTGAGCGGTGGCCCGAGCCACAGTACCTTTTGGTCAGGCTCATGGCTGTTATGGTGATGGTGTGTGCCAGTTAGAATGTCTTCGCTTTGAAAGCAGAGCACCTTATCCGCATTTTGCCGTGATGTACTTCACCTTCACGCCTCTCATCATAAATACCTTCTAATCTGGAACCTAGACAAGTGAATTTTTTTCTTATGACAGCAAAGCATTGGTCATCACCGGTGTTCTGTGAAGGTTGACTCATACGTGTTGTTATATATTATTGTTATATATATATATATATATATACAACACGAAGAAGACCGGGTGTGGTGGCAAAAGTGTCCACATTAGCTATCGTCCGTTGATCTCTGATTACGGAGACAGCAGTTGGTTGTAAGGGCGGTTGTGTTCCTGAGTTGTCGGCTTGAGATAGTTTACATTTTTGGGTAGCCAGTACGTAAGTCGGCAGATCATCCTTCCTTTTCTGTCAATATTTCCCTTATTTCATCGGGCTATACAATTGTTTAATTCTCCTTATATCGTTTCATGGCGATTTACCACCAGCATCCTCTTCATTTCACTTGAACTGTTCGTCACATGGGAGCTTTCTGCGATATGCTGGCACGACATTACCCCCACGCGATTGAAGCCGTATCTTTTCTGTTGATACGTAATTATCTTCAGACCCCCGTCATTGCTGTTTATTGGGATCTTTTGGTCTCGCGTCTAAGCCACGAAACTTTCCGCATGAACTTGTTTGTACACTGTAGGTGCACTAGTGCTGGCAGGTTCTTTTCCTTCATTAAACTGTTTGCTCCAAACTTCGCGTTAAGTGGTTCCACTTGTGGTTGAGATGGAAATTGAGTCATACAACTGCTATGACCAGGCACGTAATGGATTGTAAACCCCTATCCTTGCAAGCGCGATATCCACCGGCCTAGTTTGTTTCTCGGGTCCTGATCCATTCAACAGGCCTGCAGTCTGTCTCCACATGTGACTGTCGATCTGGGACACATGGTCTTCACATGGTCAATGTTCAAGTGGCTGCCAAGTGTTCACTATCATTGGTTGAAAGACTTTGTTCTGTTGACATCAGGACTCTACTGCCGTATTCTATGATTTCATCCCTTCTTTTTGATTGCCGACCCAATACCACGATCACTGGCATCCACTGCTTTTGTATTTGGCAACTGTAAGAGTCGTGCTATCCTGTGGCCACTCAGAGTAGAAGTCGTAGATTGTCTTCATATATGTCTTCACTCATCGATGTCTGTGTTCGCTGGGGTGAGCAACGATGAGGTCAAGAAGCAAATATTTGTTGGTGAGTAACTGATGAGTTCATTCGCTCACTTTTTAAGTACGCACAGACTTTGACCATGTACTGTAAATCCATGTGTCCTATTCCACACCAATCGTCTTGTCCAAATGCGTAGGCTGTGAAGTGGACGAGTAATGGCTTAGCACAGGGAACTGAAGACGGTTATCAGTCAGTTAATAATTGTCAATCGGGTTCGGTTACCTGACTGGGACCCTCATTATTTGAAGTGTCGATGACTAGAGGCTTTACTCTAAATGGCCGCTGATCGGAATCAGTTATGCGCGTCTGTAAAATTAGCGAAATTAGTGACATGTAGCGGTACAAACCTGAAAAAGCTATCTTGTTGTTGCTGACCCACTCTTACTTGCGGCTGGTCTATTTGTAAGTTGAGTTCGGGTTTAGAAATGAGCGCTTCTATTAAGTTGGCCTCATGCTCTTCCTTTTCTTTTGCTTTCTTATTAGGCTTGTTCTACACAGAGTCGTATGGGCGTAAAACATCAGTGTGAGATTGTGTGATTATTCGTGCAGACCACCTCCCATCCAAAACCAGGTCCGGACCTTCCCCCAACTCTTTTCAAAGATAGTGATGGTAGATTTTTTCTGAACCAGCCACTCTTTCATTCCATATGAGACACTTAAGAAATGTTTCGTGATTGATGCTTATCAACAGTCATTCTCATTTTCAAGAAAGTACCGGTCTATCATGTAACACTCACGTTGGTATTAGCCTCGTCTATATCGCATCCAGGATGCTCACGTACCTCTGATGCCGCGGCATCTGAGGCACAAAGAAACCGGTGACGAAACAACAGTCGCGTTTCTGGCCTGGTCGTGAGTGTATCGATCATATCTTCACCCTAAGGCAGACATTGGAGCATCGGCACTTTTTTCTCAGCCGCTGTTCGTGGTATTTTTTTTGACATGAATGCTGCTTCTGATTCGGTCGCCTTGCAAGCTCGTTGGGGCTGCCTCCATTACAGAAGTGTGTCAATTTGTTGGATTCGTTATATGCCCATTCTGAGTGCAGATTGCGCATTTTTGGGCAACCATATCAGGTGTTCTCTAAATCAGGTGGCCTTCGATAGGGTTGTTTGATCTTCTTCTCTTTTAACTACATGATGGACGATATTCTGCGAAGAACACTCGATAGCTCCGGGGACTTTGGTTTAAGGCTTCTGTCATACAATGAGCCGACTGATATGAAGTAAGTCGCTTCACCTGGTTCTGCAGCGAGCATGCAGGCAATACTGAACCGAATAAATGAGATTACTGGTCTTTGTGGTATGAACTTTGCTCTTTCAAGGTGTAGTGTTGTTACAAAACTGGGTTGACGTTAATGCTATGTTTATTATTTCAGACAGATCGCTTGTGACCATCGGTCGCTTCACTTATGTGGGTAGTGTCTTCTTATCAGCCCATATCATTGCTGATGAGGTGGCACAAACATTTAATGGGTGTACTCTTGACTTTGAGAGCTCTCCGTTTTTCATGCTTAGTTACTGCTCTGTTGTCTCGTACATTACTATTAGAACTGACGGCAATCCGAGCCGTAATACCTACGATGTGACTGAAGGCTGAGAATGCTACTAACGAATCATGAAACACTATTTTTAAACCATGTAAACCGTCCATTTTGAGGCCACTGTTTTGTTTGTTGTTCTATACTGCTGATCTCAAAGGGGATTCATCCAATCTCGGTTGTTTCATTGTCGTCTCTAATTCACTCAGCTTCATTGTTCTGATTGTTGTTCACATTTATCGAGGTCACAGTTGTAGCCTCTAGCTTTAGTTACATTGATGTGCCCATCCATCGGTTGGCTTTGGCAATGGGAACTTTGTTGTGAACTCTCATTGTGAGATCTTTGGTATTCTACTCTTCCAGCGACTTCATCCGTTTTCCACAAATCCTGGGTAGTAGTAACAAGCGTCGGGGATCCCGCTGCTAGTCTCGGGTGGCCGCATCACATCCTAGTGATCGGGCAGCCTATAAAACACAGTCGTCAATCCCCCATCCTCAGATTCATCCAAGAACGGCTGAATGTCTTATGTCGAACGGCTGCTGCTAAGGGGCCTTGCCACTTGAATCATTCCTGACACCATCTGTTATGTCCACCGTAGACGTTTAACCCAAGTTGTGATACGTGAAAACGAAACAGTTGCACACTATTTCGCACGTACAGTCATGTCACATTGTCTGTTGCCAGTCGTGTAACACTTTTTTCATGCCTATATGTTTTTCGCAAAATCTGTGCATGTTTCCGATTGTTTTTCCCAGTTTTCGGTTTTTCTGATACGATGAATCGCAGATCATTTCTATGTATGGGCCGCTTTTTGTGTTTCTTATCATGTTATTCATTGGCATCGTTGAGTGGTGTACGATAACACTAACGCAAACCGGTTTGAAACATTGAATACCATTTGTCCAGTTCATCGTGCGAGTAATATTGTCACCCGAGGTACGTGTTATCTTTCACTACATAGCCATCACTTTCAAGATCGCGCTTCGGATAGAAGTATCCACGGCATTTTTATATTCGGAACATATCCCGATTGTTTTGGTCATCTTCTCTCTTCTTTTCATGGCAACGATGAGGCCTCTGGGTATGATTGTAGCGTTGTATTCTCTATAGTAAGATACAGGCTCTTTCACTCTAACGTTTTAATTACGATTGAAATGACATTGCAGCCACTCCGACGGCTTGTCGGCATGTTGTCTTTACCTTAAACCCAACCCGTTTATAATGTGGTTATAGCCACCGTTCGTTCTAACTGCAATAATCTCGTCTCTCCAGCGACCTTTGAAGGTTTGTAAACCCGCTGGATTTCGGCTTAGGTAACAGTGTTCAAACGTCTGGGGTAATCTGTTCAAATTGATAGCATTAGTGTCGGGAATAAAAGGCATAAACTTGTTAATTCGCTGTACCTGCTCGTATGTGTTTGCTATGTTTTCGAGATTTGGTTGAAGCAAAACTGGAATTGCACACTTTTAGCCAAGAAGGCGAAGTGACGACCGTATGTTTATCGATGGCGTTGATGGATTCCATATGACAGTTTCTTGGGTGGGTAACTGGATCTAAATACGAAAGCTCTGAGCGTCCGGCATGGCTTCATAGCACAGCTGGTAGAGCATTTGCTGCGTGTGGACATGTTGTTTCTGCCGCTCGTTCGAATCTATCAGAAGTCCAGATTTTTCACAGTTGGGTCTCTTCTCAGCATACCTGCAAGTTAAAGCATTCCGTACCGATTACTGATGAGTAGTCATGGATTTTGTTAGTTTCAAGTTGAACATCAGCCACAATTGATCACAGCTATCGCATTCCCATAGACTTTGCAGTCGGCCCTTTCGAAAACAAGCATCAGACTCGAGTTTCGCTCTCATTAGAGCTCGTCAGTAGTGCATATCCTTGCCACTGCCGGAACTAGAACCCCGGCCGCGCTGTTCCTGGGGTAACCGTGTTGGCCACTGCCCCGTTGACCTCCCATTAGGCACGACCGAATTATGCGTGTCTCCTGTCGAGACGATCGGGCAACCTGATCATTACTCACAAACGAAAGTGGTTGAGCGTTCACATATGATCATTCGGTCGTGCCTAGCGTGAGGTCAGTGGCATACGTGGTCGACAAGGTTGCCTCATGAAAAGCGTGGCCAGATTCCTAGTCCCGGCAGTGGCAAGGGTATGCACTACTGACGAGTTCTAATCAGAGCAAAATTCGAGTCTAGTGCTTCTTCTCGAAAGTGGCCGACTGGAAATTCCAAGGAGAATGCGAAAGCTACGTACGGATTCTTCACATAGCCTGACAATGTAAGGTGTAGTCTTTACTTATATGTGCCAAAAACAACTTTTCACCCCTGGTCGGTCGGTAGGTGTCCAAAATTACTTGGTCGCTGGCCGTGGGGAGCTGCGAGCACGAACGAACTTTTTCGCTCTCACAGCCTTGAATTACACAACCGAATCCCACTCAATTTTTTGAATTAAGAATGTTCTTCAGGACTTAATAATATGGCCGTTTGATCCAACTAGTGTTTCAGCCCTTCACAGGTAAACCTACTCTATGCTCAGGGGTTGGTGTACCCCATATCTGTATAGGTTGGCCCTCTATCGGCATAATTCGATAGCTGTTACACTGATTCGGGGTCACGTGGTGAAGTCTAATTGACCTCATGGCAATTACAGACTTACTTGTGACTTAATTAGTCTCGTGACATCAAACGCTAATATGATCGTTCCTCTCCAGCCAACGCAGTTACAAAATTCCGTCAAAATGTGTCATGAGACAAGCCGCAAAATCCATGACGTGATCGTTAACATGTGACACTAAAGGCGAACACGAAAATTCGTATACTTGTCGTTGATGCAGTGTTATGTCACGCGGCGGGGTCAAATGTGGTTATAATTGACCTGTGGCTGTGGCGGTTGCAAAGACTGAACAAATTTCTCATCGATGAACACGTTAAGGTTGTTAGTCCGATCGTAGTTATCAAAAAGAAATGGTATGGCGAACAAGCTTGTTTTCGGTTATTCATCCTCAGACCTATTACGTAACATTTATAAGAAACAGAGTTGTCAAGGCGAAACGAATAAAAATAAGCAGCAAGTTCATGTGAGGTCAGACACGGAGACAACGTTTTGATAGGATTACGTTAAAATTATGACGCAACTGGAACCATGGCGCTTTGATCGGTCGTGGTGTGGGTGGTTGGCCATGACAACTTCAACGTCTGAACAAAGCGCTTTTGTGCGCACAAGGGTGGATTTCTTAATCGAATTCCAATCGCTTCGGTTGTGGCTGAAATTCGGCATCTGACACCTTTTGAGTGACTGGCGGTGACTCGGTAAATCGGACGAAAACAGGAGTCCAGGTTGACAGTATGATGTGTATCAACGAGGTGTGAAACAGTTGTGCTCGTATTTATTTTGGTGACTCCGCTACTGATCCAGGCTGGATGATGCTCACGGATATGTCCAGATAAGCGCCTGGTCGTGCGACCCACCTAACTAGTTCCACAGGAAGAAGTAAATGAGTACACACTAAAGGAATCCACTGAAACGGGCACTTTATCCATAAACACAAGGCTGGAGTAGAGTTGAAATAGACAAATAATTTGACCTCAGAATGTTCTATTGATAACAGTGTTAAGTTTTCTAGTGATTGTTGCGGCAAGTGTATCTCCTTTTTATGGTAATGAGATAAATACTGCTTTCTTTTCCGCTCGGGTCATCTCATCTTGTTTCTCACGACGCTGCGTAGTCTTGTCTAGAAAACGCTCTGGATAGCCATTTTGTAAGAACAGTGCGCGTAAAAACGATAGTCCATCGGAAACTGTATCCGGTGTACATAATCTCATGGCTCTATTAGTCACTCAGTTTATGAGATTTCTATTCTGCCTTAGAGGGACAAAGTCGCTGAAATGGATATACTGCCCATTCCAAGTTTCTTTCCTATAAATTTTACGTTGGGCCGATTCATCAGCACGTCGCTGGATGAGGACGTCCAGGGAGGCTATTTGATCGTTACGTTCAGCTTCCAGTGTAAATGTTACGTTCGTGTGGGCCGAGTTGAAAATGGCTAGGATATCCGTCGGATTAGCATTTTCGCTATCTATACATATGATACCAATCATATATCTCTTACAGACACTAAATCCACGAATGGCTTCGTCTAACTAGTCATTCTCAAACTTCGCCATGAAGATGTTTGCAAATAACTACCCCAATGGGGATCCCATTACCACACCATCTGGTTGTCGATATAATTCTCCATTGAATTTAAGCTGTATGTTATGAGTACAAACGTACAATAGCTGTTTTAGTTCTAGTGGAGGTTTACGGACATCTTGGTTGTTAATCATAATCCGGTCACAAATAGTCTATCCTCTCTTTCAATAGAACATTTGTAAACAAGGTTGATACGTCCAAAAAACGCATTTGTTGTCCGGTTAGGTTTAGCCCGCTGATTGTATTGATGAATTCAAAGGCATCTCGTAGGCTATGTTTTGACAGCTTCTGCTTAGTGCGTTCAAGCAGATACGACAACCATTTAGCCGGCGAGTGGTATGGTAAGTTGCACATGTAGTTACTTCACCGGCCGCTAAAGTGCGCTGGTAGATTGTCTTATGTTGAGTGATGAATGCCCAGTGACGTCTATGCGACGGTCAGTGTCGACGAGATTTGCGACAGTGGTACTAATGAATGGTTTCCCGCAACCGTTTCCAACCCAGCCTGAGTGGCGTTTCTTGCTCCTTTTTGACAGGTGCTGCTGTGCACCAACAGCATGAAAACCATTTGACGAACATTGACTGATTGCGGACTGGTAACTTGTCTTTCAGGTTCAATCGCATCATTGGCATTGTAGTGAACTAGCTTTACTGGTTAGTAGTCCGGATTTGGTTAATTTTGGGTTAGACATCACTCACAATCGATCGCAGCCTTTGCATTCAAATAGACTATCCAGTCGGCCGCTTTCGAAAAGAAGCACTAGACTAGAGTTTCGCGTTGCTTAGAGCTCGTCAGTAGTGCATATCCTTGCCATTACCGGGATTAGGACTCCGGCCACGTTGTTCATAGGGCAACTGTGTTAATCACTGTGCCATTGACCTCACATTGGGCACGACTGAATTATCATATATGAACGCTCGATCACATTCGTGGCGTTATCGATTGGAATTAACAGAACAGTTAGTTTGTCTCTTCTCGAGACAATCGAGCAACCTGAATTAGTTTTATTAGATTGCCCCCGTTTGAGCGATCGATAGTTGCAACGGTTAACTTGGTCACCTACAATCTCTTCGTCAGACGGAACTTTTATGAATGTTGCTTTCTCTTCACTTGTACGCACTGCCTCGTGTAGAATTTTGTCAATCACAATCCAGTTTCTCTTAACAGGTTTGGAATTCTTTTCTTTCTTGAGCCTCTGCGCCATCCGAGCATATTTCCGATGCTCCAATTATCAGTCTTCGAACTCGCTTGTGTTTGATGGACACACATTGTTGAAATTGTAGTGACACGGCTCATCAATAACGAAAGAAGAAATCGCGAGACGTTAACGTTTCGATTGTCGTCTTCAGTCACGAACGTCAAACATTAGAATGTGTAGAGTATGGGGATAGCAACAACATTAGAAACGGTTACTCATTTGGCTTTATTCAAAACATTGAGTTTCCCTTTATCCAGTTCATCAAGGTGGCAAGGAGACATAAATTGCGAGATGCAAGCCTTTCGTTTTTTCTCAGTTGATTACATAAAACTTTCGGTTATATAGGTTAAGCGCCTAGCTATAAAACACTGAAATGAACGAACATCACATGGGTGCAATCAGGATTCACTACTACGGTAACGAAATTGATTGCGTCAGCACCTTTTGCCAACATTGGGTTAGGGCGTGACGCTTGATCAACATTACTTCGGGGAACACCAACAACCTAGGCTTGCGATTGCGCAATAGGACCACGAACGAAGTTACGGGGTCAACCGCATGACCTGTTGCGATTAGGTGTTTCGCGGTTGAAGACGCCGGATTTCTGTTTGGGTGTTGGTATACTGACCAGCGTTGAGTCATTGTTTACACCAGCCACTTGAGGATGTGCTCCGCTTTACCTGAAGACTGTTATCGGCTCCGAGGCAGACGTAGCTCTTTTTTAGTGGTTAGGTCCCCTCCCCTCCCTCTTTTTTCTCCCCTCTTTCTAAACAGGGTTTGTTTCTTCTTCTTCATGGTTGTGTGGCCGTTAAGCATCAGTGTGAACCACTGATGTATTGCTGTCTGTGATGATGATGATGATTAGCATTGGGTTGTAGAACGTGACTAATCTCGGATTCCGGTTGCTTAATGGGTTGGCGGGGTCAACAACGTGACCTCTTTCCTTGTGTTTTGCAATGGACTGAGTAGGATTTCAGTTCACTTGTTCCGTTACATGTTGACAACGTACCGCGGGCCAGTCTGGTCACGTACACACACATTTGACCCTGCCTATTTGACGTAACGTACAGTGAACGGCTAATCCGTGTCTAACCAATTGTATGAATTACTGATGAGTAGTCGGGGATTTGGTTGGAAAGTCTATCTGAATGCGAAGGTTACGATTAAATGTGAGTGATGTTCAACTTGATCTTGTATGAATTCTAATGTTCGGCCATAGTGTCACACATTAATGACGCGATGTCATGGATTTTGCAGTTTGTTTCTTGGCACATTTTGATGTAATTGTATTGATTGAAGAAAAAGTGGCCGCAACAGTTGTTCGTCACGTCAGAAATTACATTCCGACAGATATTCCAAGGAATGAAATTTAAGCAACACTTTTTACATTTGCTTGTTAAATGATTCACTGTCATTGTGGTGCTAACTTAATTTCTGGGACATATAACCGTGATGGTGTTCATACAGAAATGTACTCGCATTCACTGTTGGATTGGACTATGACCTAACATCCAGTAGGCTAAGCTATTAGTGATGGAGACTATGGATAGAACGATAAACATTTTCAACTACCAGAGCTCATGTAAACGCACATTACTGAAACGATACTACCATTTCGTCTAGTTTCTAACAACCTTTTCATTGGCTTGTGTAGTCTCCGATGTGATGGTAACATTTGGAAGCAATGAGTGCATCTCATAAGCTCTTATAAGACCTTTTGTTTTTCGTCGAAGAAATATTTTTGTTACTGTGCTTTAACTAAGATCATTTTTGCATAAGCTCCCTTTTTTCCAGCTGACTATTAGATATGGCCTGACTATCACTAATCCCTTTGTTATCGTTTTCCATTTTCCTCTTTAGGTAGAGGTATACACTACCTTGTGCTTTTTTTATACCATCTCAAGGATCCATTCTGGCAGCTTGTTAACTGAGCTGCTGCTCAAATGACCGAAGATCATAACTCACTCGAGGTAACCTATGTAACTGTGGTAAGCGTGATCTATTTCTCCGTTCATCTAGGATCAACAACGTTCCGAAAAGACTTCATTTCGTTATAACCTCTTAGCTGGCGGTTTAGCTGGTTCTGTGGCCAAGACGGTCATTGCTCCATTGGATCGCGCTAAGATTAATTTTCAATGTAAGCACTCACTTTTCGGGTACTGTTCTAATTTTATTTTCTATCTTTTTCCTCTTCACGTCTAGCTACTGAACGACGCTTTACTGTCCGTGAATTATATCGCTTTCTAAAAAATTCGTTCCATGAATCAGGCTTTTTGAGTCTTTGGCGAGGTAATACAGCCACTCTGTCCCGTATCTTCCCTTATGCGGCTATTCAATATTCTGCACATGAGCGTTACAAACACGCTCTGGGTATCGATCAGTCGGACTTGTCCCACATGTGAGTTTGTCTAGCTAATCTGTATTTTCCATTAGGTGCGTTTATCAACCAGCCCATCATGGACATTATTTTTAACGGCGCAAACTTGGAAATTCAGCCCATTGGGAGCAATAAAGTTTGTGTTTGAGCATTACTTGCAGTGCTCAACTACTCAGTACTCACTACTTGTTGCATTGGTTATTTACCGTTACATTTGTCTGTCAGATGGAAAGTCCTGATTTGTTTGGTTACCGATTAAAGCTAACCATGTGACTGTGCTCTGTTATGCTTCCTCAGGTAATCAGTAATGCGAGTATCGATGAGGTTTTGTCCAAAAGTTCCGATTCAGTTCAATGTGAAGTCGTTATCATTCGTCTTACTTGCTGTGGATCAAAAGATTTGAGTTGGTTTTTCAAATTCGACGCCACGATGAGTTTGTCGCCATGTCATGTACTATGTCATATGTAGGCTGTATACTGTTGGGCTATCTAAACCAAAACAGTAACAATTATTGTGACCGGGACACGAAACCAGAACCCTGCGTTTGACAGTCGACGCCATTTTCACTGATCTATCTTGTAATTATTGAAATGGGTACGTTGCTTACGGGCCTGAATGCAAACGAAACATGAGTTTTGCATTCCACACTGAACGTGACCCCTGATGCAGTTAGTCTTCCTGCTGCATATATTATTGATTATGTGGCGGTATTCTATTGTTGGAGTAATCTCGGTCTTTATCTCGTGGAGACTTTTGGTGGCGATCTGGATATCTATACCTCAATCACGTGGAATGTCGACATTGTTCAATCCGGATTTGGTCTTACGGACAGTTCGACCAACGATCCAGTTCGATACAATCCACCCAACCTTTTTTATATCTGTAATCGGTTGCAATCTTAATGTGTTTTAGCATTTATCGCAACTATCGACTCATACTCTTCTGAAACTTGTTGTCATCTAATTTATCGGATCCCATGTACACAAAGTTGGTTCCGGTGAGCTGCCGGAAAACTTAAACAACAGGTTGTTAGGACGCAAATTTACTACAATAAATCTCGTGTTTGCCATTTATTTCAGTGGCTTACCTCGATCGCGATTATGTTACATAAGCGCAAATTTTCTGTTTGAACCGTAGAGCTCGCGCCAGCTTTTGATATACAGCCTTTTTGGTGACATTTGTTGTGAACAGGTGAACAGTTTTATTCAGCCGGTTCATTTTTACCAATTTCTCTACAGGCGACCGAGAGACATTCGATTCCGACGTCTTATTGCCGGATGTATGGCTGGAACCACTTGTGTCGCCTGCACGTATCCATTGGACTTTTCCAGAGCGCGGATGGCCGTAACGGATTCGAAAAAGTAAACGTTACTCGCATGTTGCAACGGTTTCGGTTTTGTTGAAATCGTTTTTCTCTTAATCGTATTTCGGATCCGTAATTGTTGCTGTCCAGCCTGGATTACTACTTTTGGTATTGGTATGTTCGCCGAGCTTGGTATTTAGATTGCAAACATACATTGTGAACATACCAATACCAAAACCATCAACCCGAGCTAGGAACAGCACCACCACTGTTCACAACTATCCGGGTTACTACTGTTGTGTCCTCAAAATAAGGTTACTGAGGAAGTTCGAGACAAAAACCCGAGGGTTCCGTGAACATTTACCCCTCTACTGTACGTAGTCAGTTTCTTAAGGGAAATCTTCGTACAGAACATTTGGTTTGTTTTCGACTCCAGTCGCACCTTCCACTTATCTCTCCGTATTCCCCGGTTTATCGGTATTTCTTACCTAGGAAATTCCAGTTTGGTTTGTGAATAAAAACCCCGAATCGGATCAAAAAAGGTGGAGTATGCATGGAGACGTGGATACTTATCACGAACGTTATACGGATATGAATTGATACTGGTACGTGAAACGAGTTACACTTATGCAGGCATTCGTCGACTTAGCACCTCTGTCCGGTCGACAATCCAAGGATCAGGAAACTTCTTTGTGGTTAAAGGTGTTTTGACTATGACAGACTCAATCGTTGGCTCCTGCCTGTAGGACTTTTTTCAACTGGAATATACGAACCTGTTCTTCTCTGCTTTCCTGTGTTTTGCGCAGTGCAATGCTAATTGTGCTAGGACCATATACTACATCATATTATATATTATACTGCGTTATATACTATATATTACGTTACTCCCCACACAGGCACCAGTGTTTTTGGTGTTGAGTCATATCTGACAACGTACCTAACCATTAAAAATAATCCTGATCCTTAGGTTCCCTAGTCGAATGAACAACGGTATGTTTTGAGTCAAAGTGGTCAATCCAAAACGAATGCTAATTTCCAATGAATTGGTGCTGCACCTAGCCGACAGCGATATGATCAATTTTTGTCTATGGTTGAGTTGCATAGAGTGGTCACCACATGACACGTCACCGTCGTTTGAGCTTAAGTGTGCCACTCAGTGTATACACTTTGTGAGATGAGCATCACTGTAACAGCTGATCGCCATTGTCAATACATCGTGCACGGACACCAGACAATAAGAAGACCGAATTGTCCGTTGTCTTGGAAGATCAAAGAGACCATCGTAGAAAGTGTTCTTGACACCATCTGAACTGTTTTTCATTGTGGCATATGCAAGTTTGACGGATAAATAGTCCTTCCGGTTTGTGTCGACCGAGTTTAGCTGAAGTGCTGAGTCTAACAGCATATAAGCAACCACCGACTGGAATCTAATTGGGCAATTTCTGCTCTGCCTTAGAGCTTAACACGATCCCCATTGTAACTTGTTCGCGAGATTCGATTTCACCGTCACTAGAAACTCTGATAAAGAATGGCCGACACAAAGCATTATCTAAGGGCGAATTCAAGTAAGGGGCAATATCAAGAACGTAAATATACCTTTCTAGGACACAGCATACGCCTATTTTCAAACTCGAGGGTGTGCTCGGCAAAGCAGCTTGCTGACCTATTTGTTGATAAATGCGGGCATTAAAAGCGTCACTGTTTGCGGAATGCGTTGGACTGAAGGGAGGAGAGTAGCGGAAGAAAGTAAAGGTAGGCGGACTGGTCTGTCAAGATAACGGCAACCTCTGATAGTTCCTAATCGTTTATGCCACCGAAGGGGATTGACTTGAGAGACACTATCTGGAATATCTGACTCGATAATTTGACCCGTGAGGCAATACGAGATGACGTTTTCTTGGGACATCCTACTCGGAGCCAATAATGGTTCAACAATCTGGCTCACATGACAATGAAAGGCTTGCCTAAACTGAGGGCACAGTGATTCTGATCGCTGATGCGCGCAGTGGATGGATTTGAGGCTATAACGTATCGTGGGATGATACCAGAATTCTTCCGACCACATTGGATAATATGTCGATGGTCACAAACAACCGTTGTTTGAGGTTACTCCTTATAATCGGAAGATAACAGTGCCGCAACTTTAAGGATATTCCTGTTGTATGTCCATAGGATCGTGCCTCACTGTCTAAAGATCCCTACACGGTCAGTAATGTAACATACAGTTCTGAGTTCAGTTGTTTTTCGTCCAACTGCCTCCTCCCTTTGGTCTGTTGGACATTGTTGCATCTGGTAGAACAAAAATTCAATTCACTATTGTCTTCTGGATCGATGCAGTGCTCAGGCCTGCCCACCACGCTAATGTTGTAGATTAGTTTAGTATGGCTTAGTGTACGAAGCACTTCGTCGAGACTGTTGAATCACTGATACGGTTTCATGTTTTGTATAGTTGCTCAGGTTGCTACCCTTGATTGTCCGTTGTCTGACAGCTCCGTTACACTCATTATGACTCCATCGTGCATGTGCAGCGAGTGTCTTTTGCTAGAAGAGGCTAGAACGGCATGCACTTATGCAGAGTACGCGCACCGCCTAATGGAATAGTTCGCATTCTTCTGTGAATATTGGTGACTGTGGCTTAACTTTGATTGGACTGTGATTGTTGATCACTTTACTCAAACCTCCGTCTACACCCGCGCAACTACCCTGACGGACGACATTACTCGCTGGCTGCAATAGGCACCATCATGGATGAGCGCTGGCATATGTCCCTGCCGATTTTGAATCAGTACAGTAGAACTCTTAACCTTGTTTGATAATGTGGTTACTATATGACTGATTTACGAATACCCAACCTTCCAATCACTAGCCTAGAATTATTGTTGACCATGACTGCCGCTTTGTGTACATAACCTATATAGTTACTTTTATTGCTCTGAATCTGTCAATTTGACCTAGTAAGGAAGCTTAACCGTCTTCGGTTATCGTTTTCAGGTATGAGTGCCAGTTCAGCAGCCAATGTTCGATTGTATGACTTTATGATTTGATGCAGTTACTACTCTGTCCTCATGAGTTATTCCCATTTGGTCTCGTCTACCTAGTCCATCATTTCACTTATTCCAATGGAATCGTGCCGCTTGGTTGGTTTCTGAGTGTTTAACGATTTGATTGTTTGAACGTTTCGCTCACTCCAATTTCACTTCCGAGTGATCACGAATGACTTTCCATTTTCGGATCTGAACCAGATATGTTGGAGTTAATGATGTCCGACGCCGCCAGTTAGATTTAGTTTGTTATCTGGCTGTTGCTCAGACGAGGCACGTTACACACGTGCACTCGTTACCGTAATCGTTCTCTGTCTTTTTTAAAGTTTTCTCATGAACCACTCACCAGTTCTCATTAATCACTTAATCAAGCTTCTAACTTTACTACGGAAACTGTTCACAGATTCGTACAGTTTGTGTTTCGGCTGAGATTTCTGCTGACAAACGATCGAAGGTACAACTAGTCGATTTCTTGACAGCATTGGCTGGCATTGCTTGCTGTATGACTCGCACAGCTAGTTTACACACGATACTCGTTAGTAACTCCTGAGGTACGTTTTCATATGACTTTCATCTTTTGGTCAACTTCTTGTTTATCACGGCTTGTTAGTGTCTTGTGAGTTGATCGACTCATGTGGGATATTTTCTTGTGTCTTGTAAAGAGTTTGCTTATCAACCCCTCACTGTCTCAGGTACAGTAATCTGATCGACGCAATTCGCACCGTTAGTCGGGAAGAGGGAAAACTTGCTTTATATCACGGCTTCTTACCCGCCATCCTCGGAGTTATACCCTATTCAGGCATAGCATTTTTCACCTTCGAGACACTCAAGGAACAACGCATGAGTAAGTGTTACCCTTGTACTGTTTAGCTAACCATGGTTTTTGTTTCGTGGGCACATTGTGTCACTTGTTGAAAAGCGAACAATTTCCCTTGTTTTTCTGATAAGATCACTAATTGAGTAGGTAAACCGTGGGTAACATTTACCAACGTTTGCCATTAGGGGCACCGACATCACCCTATTTGCTATTTGATTAGCACGAAATACAACGCTTCGGCATGCGTAGATCCTCTGTATGCAATTGCGAGACTTGACCTGTTCACACGGATGTTGTTCCAAGACTATCATTTGTATATTCGGCGTATTGCATGTGTTTGAACAGTAATCCACTATTTTTCCTATTTCACACTTCTACACTCTCTGGGTTTACCTAGAAGTGACAAGCAAACAGTCTACTTGAAGTGTGATTTTGACATCAATACCTGGTTCTGTAGGGCGTTATCTGTTTTCCAGCTAGACTCAACGGATGGTGTCCACCTCTGATCTGGTAAGCTACTAAAGATGTCAATGGTGCTCTTGTTGTAAAACTTTTTCTCTCTAGATTTTCCGCCTTAATAGTGTGAGTGAATGAGAAGGTTTTTTACTGTTGCAAACAGCGTCCGATAATTGGGTGAAGTGTACTGCTAAGCGTACTTACACAAGAAAGTACGATGTGTACATATGTGAATGGTTTCTGATTGTAACCGGTCGTATCGACTGGTGGATTACCACATTGATCGAGTCAAACATGACTAATCAGTCACTGTTTCAGTGCCTGTCCTATCTACTTTTTTCACATCTTCTGATTGGCTGTATCACATTCGTTTTTCCTAGTATACTGCCGTGAGTGGATCACAATTTTTGTATGTTTTTGATTGAACCGCTCGTACCATCTGCGTTTCCCTCCACTGGCTCTGGACATTGTCTCATTTATGTTGATAAAGTGGAATGTGTGACCACAGATTATTTTCCGCAGGCGATCAGTAACATTCCGTTGTTGTTGCGCATGATTTGCGAGCTACTCTTCTCTCGTTAAAATTTGTAGAGCATCTGCATTTGCGCACGTTTCCGGTGATTCTACGTACACTGTCCGAAAGGTCATGTCATTATTAGACCCAAATACCGTTCTTCCACCCAGGCCATCTGCAATGGCAAGACAACTGAAACTGCATGTACTGTAAGGTCGTGTTCACTTTGAGGTCTTTCTTTGGGTACTGCTGATAAGTGAACGATGTTAGGCTTTCATTTGCCCTTAGTCATCGTTGTTTGTGTACGACTGTGCTTGTATTGAGCAGTCATGCTGTCAGATGACGAGGGTTGATAAATACCGATCAGTTAGCTGACATATTTGTTGCCGATGCAGTTGTACCTGCGTTCTACATTAGCTGTTCCGTTTGAACGATCTGTTTCCATTATATGGGGCTCGTCATGCGTATGCACATGTTTTCGTTTAAAATTGGACTTAATCACTTACTAAGTTTTGTGGTTATAGGTCACCGGTAATTCGCTCATTGGGACCTATTTTCAGTGGCTGTGAATGCGGAGAAATTGAAGCCGTATGAACACCTGTACCCCCTTCTGTGTCCTAGAAGCGTGATAGAAATTGCATCTTATTCGGGCTAAATCACTTCTCAAGTTGATCGTATTCTCATATTCATGCGACATAGATCTTTGAACAGTATGGCTCCATAAGGACTTTGCAAACAACCGATTTCTGTCCTTCTCATCAGGCTTTCACAATTGGCAAAAGTGTATGAACTGAAGCTCTTCTAAGTAGTGAGTTGACTGATATTGAGTATGCAGATGACTGCCATACTTAGTATTTCGGCAGAGAACATGCAGACTATGCTGAATCGGTTAGTGATATTGCTGGTCTTCATCGTATGCATTTGGTACCTTCAACGCCTAAAGGGTTGTTACAAGATCGGGTTGACACTGACCTTGTTTTTGTTATTTCAGGCAGGCCATTGAGACTCTCAGTCGCTCCATCCGCCTTGTTAGTATTGCCGACGAGGTGTCCGCGGGGATAGCGAAAGCACGTATTGCATTCGTTAACCTCCGCCATTTGCGGCGTCTCAAAGACGTCCATTTATCGATTAAAGACATGGTTTACGATACAGGTGTATGCTCAATTTTGCTCCATGGGTCACACTCCTGGCCCATTCGCACAGTTGATATACCTGAACTCTCGACATTCAATCACTGTTGTCTTCGCCAATTAGCC
Organism: Paragonimus skrjabini miyazakii; assembly: GCA_014338405.1. Taxonomy (NCBI): domain Eukaryota; kingdom Metazoa; phylum Platyhelminthes; class Trematoda; order Plagiorchiida; family Troglotrematidae; genus Paragonimus; species Paragonimus skrjabini miyazakii. The sequence continues at coordinate 204,278 of JTDE01000426.1, read as the reverse complement.
TGTATCAAATGATTAACTTCTTGAGTGTTACAACAAATCTTCGGCGCGTGCTTGGGAATATGTGCAAGTTCGCGACCGATAGTCAAGATATAATGGAAATACACAGTCTTCGGTGATTGGGTCTCATGTACTCCGTATGTCGACGGAGTGCCTACCTTACCGCACACTGTTTGGTGTGGCTGCTGGTGATTGGAAGAAACTGCGAGAAATCCAGACGATGACTTGCTCGGGAGCCATGAAAGCCTTGACCGTCCCACTGAACAAAGTTTATAGGTACCGTCTACTTGGCTTAAGAGTTTGTGACCATCCACAATCCCTAGTTGGGAACACACGCTGACATGGCATTGTATCGCAATCAGTTTCGAGCCAGTATCCGTAAACTTGTTGATACTTCTGTTTCGTGAAACATAATTGTTTGTTCATTTTCTTTCCCTTCTCTCTTTTTCATTGTATATTTGTGTACATATATTACTTTCCAAATTCGTGGATCATTATCAAGACCATTGACAGTCCGAACCGTTGTACCCACGAGTACGACTCAAAACTGAAGGTGTTAATAGTGTTGAACGAAATGTACGTGAAATTGAGATTAGTTCATATTGGTCACTCAGTCATATGACCGATTTTTTTTTACCAGTGCATATAGTTAATTGTTTGTTCGATGGAGGAATTTATACTGGACTTATCATTACGAAATAAAGTGATAACATCGTTCCCTAACCAATTTGATGTTAATGCTTTTAACGTGAAATCTGTTGTGTATGATGACCCTATTATCGTTCAACATATTTGTGTTGTATTACAAACATTTATGAAATGATATATTCTAACTAAAGTCTAAAAACATGTAAGAACCGGATGTGATATAGTTCTGTTGTGATCAGATCGTAGGTTACCACAGTATGGTGGTGAATTCCGTTAACATTGTTTTTATTTCTTTTCCTGTCCAAACATCCATGTGTAACGCGCTTCTTTGTATGTGAACTATGAGTAGATTGAATCACTATGATCTGTCAGCTAGCATTTGATTAACATTGTCACTAATTATGTCCGTTTTTGTTGTACAAAGAAATAGTAAAAATTACCGATGAGTAGTAGGGGATTTTTATTTTAATGTGGATGGAAAATCACCCACAATTGATTGCAGCTGTCGCATTCCCATAGACTTTCCAGTCGACTCCTTTGGAAAAAGCACTAGACTCGAGTTTCGCTCTCATTAGAGCTCGTCAGTAGTGCATATCCTCGCCACTGCCGGGACTAGAACTCCGGCCACGCTTTCTTGAGGCAACCGTGTTTACCACTGCGCCATTGACCTCACATTAGGCACGACCGAATTATCATATGTGAACGCTCAAACACTTTCGCTTGTGATTAATGATCAGGTTGCCCGATCGTGTCGATAGGAGACGCAGTTACTGTCTGTTAACTCCAATCAATAATCTCTCGACTAGGACTTCTCTGTAAGTTGAAATCACAGAAATCATTGACTTGTTGAACGGTATTTGATTACTGATGAGTACTAGGGGATTTCGATTTTAATACAGATCGAAAGGGGCTGACTAGAAAGTCTACGGGAATGTGACAGCTGCGATCAATTGTGGATGATGTTCATTCTTTATTGAAAACAGTTAAAACTTAATAGTTTTAGCGAGTCTGGTTGCTTGCGTTTGAATAAGTACGATAGCACTCCTAAGTTTTTCCTCTAGCTGATCCTTTTTTATAACAACAAAAATATATGACCACCAAATATTCACCAGAAAACTTTTCTATCGCACACGACGGTGTCCACTTTTCGTACCTTATCAGCTGAAAGCGTCACAATCCTTACAGAGTCGAGCTGTTTGTCACGTGTTTACTGTAAGTGAGTTCTCCATCCTCTAAACTCACACACACGTGGCACGTGTGTACTAGAAAACATGAACGCTTGTCAGCTTAGACTATTGCACACACTGAAATGTGGGAGCCACGTGGGTAGACCGACTATTCAGGTGTGAATGTTTTGTGATTTTGGTTTCAAATGGAATCTGTCAGTGAATGTAGGTTATTCTGACTCCGTCATTCCATAGGAAGTAACTTAGTATTCTGGGTTCAATCAACTCTGAATTACGAGTCCAAGGTGTATCGTCGGTCAATTTCGGACAGGCCGATCTCCATATTTAATTAACAATGGTGGATTTTAAGTTTTATTTTGGCGAGAATACTATAGAGTCCTTAGACTGGCTTTAAACCCAACATCCGGTTCTCCAAAGTCAACTTTTATGTTGGACATCATCATACAAACCGTACATATGACCTCATGAGAATGTCTGGCTGAATTGTCGAGATTTGGGTGGGTTTGTTTTCATCAATCTGTGGACACTGTTGGAAGCAGGTGAATGCTTACGTCTCATATATGTTAAATCACGAATGTTAACTACATAATATCTAGGACGCAGTTTACTTTGAATGACGTGATAATGGTATAACCTTCACACAAAAAAATGCAAAATAGCAGTCATGATTTGGGATACATTTCGTTTCAATGGGGGAGATGAATTCACTATTCTGGATAATGAGTAGCATGTCCCTGTGTTAACGCATTGTATTATTCTTTTTACTGTTATTTAATACACCTTACACACTTGGACAGTACCATCTTGATAACTTCTGTATTTGTTCACGGAATGACTGACGCAGTTACGATCTTTGCCAGGCTATATTGTCGTTGACGTTCGGTTGTTGTGGAATGGATGGGTATATAATATTTGTGTGGGATTTATTGTGACCAAATCACAACGGAGATCTTGACAAAATAACTATGTCTACACCGACTTTCTCAAGTATAGCACGATAGATGCGGCTGTTTGTCGATCTTCTATTTTGTATAACTTGGGGTACATGGTCAGTTGGTTGGATACTATAAATATCTAGCTTGTGAGGTTTAGGGCTACAGAGTCTGTATTTCTGCGACCACTGTCAGCAATTGTAGTTAGAACCACGGGATGGTCAGTCGACGTTGCGGTCACGAAATATAAAGACACTGATTATTCTGATACGTAAAGTTAGGTGGTTGTCGTCTATTTTTTGGGGGCACCTCATGGTAACCCAAATCAGTAGTTGGATGAGGAGCTGACAGTATGTTACAGTCAGTGACGTATCTGTTTCCATAACGTTTCTAGTTTTTCTGTTAGCCCTGTTTTGTTCAGTTTTTGTTTTATAAACTCTCTGTTTCTGGATATCGCACGTCATTGTTGAGATGAACGGCGCTGAACTATCTGGTCAGACTATTGACCGTACTTAATAAACGAGTGATTTATCACGCCACATTCATAATGAAACAAAATATTCCATCAGACCTTGTTCTCGATCGTGTCTCACTTGACAGTCATATCCCCTCTTTGAAATATATACTCGTTAAACTGCCTGGTGTGTAGTCCTATTGTATAGCCTCTCAAAAGGCCCCAGATTCTAATCGCTAGACATGTGTACAAACATCCTATTATGCATTTCGAAATTGATGGGTATCGGATGGAAAAATCTGCGTTCAATCCACCTTGTTTCAGTTGTTTGGTATATATCTGTCGAAAAGTTGCTGCTTTCAGAAATGAAAACAAAAAGACAACACTTGTAACATTAAACGGTCTCTTTTTTATGCAGTTTCTGTGGGTTATTTTATAGAAAAGTAATAGCAGTAAGATAAAAACACAATTGGACTTGAAGCCTCAGCGTTTCTATTGGTTGGCTGGGCACTACTCGTTATCTGTTTATTTTGACACACATAATCTAGTTGTGCTCTTTATAGCAGAACCCATACTGCGTCTGAGTGCCATCCTGATTGTTTACCTCGCTAATTTATCAGTTTGTACCAGTGGCCGATATTGACCGTAGCCTTCAGCGACTCACTTGTTGGCCTCCTGTCGATGAGTTCATCCAGTCCAATCTCTTTACAATGTCCAACTGGCCGTAACCTGCTATTGACCTTATAGTTTCGTCCTGGTATGTATATATTTTCGATAACCCGGCGAAAGGATTCAGGGAATACAAAACCTTTCATTTGGGGTCCGTAATCGCAACAAGGTTTCAAACTTCTGTTTGAAGTAATAGGACAGATCGCTGTGTTTCTGATGGATGGGAAAGTGATGGTTGTGTAAGAAGGTGGCTTTCCTGCTCGCCGTGTGGTCTGTGTATGCTTGTCTGATTCTTTCGACTCGTATACGCTTGAACTAGTTTTGGGATCATTAGTCGTGGGAAATGAGAAGTTTGTTTGGATCCGTCGTGGTCTCATGTGTCAATGGCCTGAAATGAAATATAAGAATATTGCTTAAGAAAGTCTGTTCAACTCTTATGGGAGGTACTTCATTATTGTAACGTGCTTTTGCTCTCGGATGCAAATTCTGTCTGTCGAACTTTTTTTTCGATCTTTCTTATTTAGAAGCCCTTTACAGCCCCCCGAAATTTGACTACAATCCACTTGATCGCAGGTTTTGTTCAAACAGAAATGTACCCACACGAACTTAAACCGTTGATTCTGCCTATGCACACGAGTCACCCGGCAGTCGATGGTGGAACATACTCGTGTCCAGAATCCGCACAGTTCCACTTGTAGCCTAATGACGGAGTGGAGTATCGCTCACTAGTTGAAATGCGCATGCGAACACTAGAAACATCAGTTTTGGTAAGTAAATAGACTGAATCTTTAGGAAGCCTCATTCAGACTGAAACTAAGACGTGGTTGAGCCTAATCAAGCAGGATGGCAATTTTATCAGTTATCGTTTACCATACCGGAGCCTATTTTCTAGGCTAAGGGGTATATACAAGCGTTTGTCGTGCACGTTAGATGCATGGTGTATACTAGTTAATGGCCTTATCCCAATGACAACCTTTAGACAACGGAGAGTTCAAGGTGTTGATTATTGGTAACTTAATCCTCAAGCGCTCACAGGCTCAGCTATTTGGGCAATGTACCATGATTATCAATTATTCTGTCACACCTAGCACTTCTTGTCAAAGCCCCACTCTATTGAAGTGAAGGACGAGACAAACAGGATGACGATTTGATATAGAAAACTAAAGGTAGCGGTTGTAGGTCGAATTTGTCTTCCAGATCTGAGCTGTCGTGACTCAGAGTCGATGACTGAAGACGATAGAGATGGGGACCCACTCACATTCAGTGACCTGCATGTTACTGTTATCCGGTTGTGTTGTCTCTGAAGTAAATGCATCTACTGATGCGGGGCAATAGGTGTCTCAGAAGAGGTATTTTGTTGATGACGCCTTGCCTTCATTACAGCCCATATGTTTGTTTACAAAGTATGGGCAACTTAGTGTTGTATTTTCAGGTTTCGATGTGAGCTTTTTCAATGTTTAGGTTCGTTCTCTTCCTTTCCTTCCAGTTCCTAATCAGGCTTCTCTCCACAGTTGTATGGCACTTAAGCATCCGTGTGAATCGTTGATCTTCTGGTATATATATATATATATATATATATATATATATAATATGTAATGGTGCTGATGTTCACAG
>JTDE01000426.1:77259-179992 GCA_014338405.1 Paragonimus skrjabini miyazakii | reverse complement strand
AGACTGACACCACACACAACGAACACCTCACAACGGACGCATCTGCTTTTTGTCTGGCTGCTCCCCTTTGGCCAATCTGACATGGTTGGACCTGCAACGACCGAGGTCGCAGTCAGCACAGCCCTCCGGATCAAAACAGCACACAAGCCTGATCACCACGCCAAGATAGCAGAAAAGGTCAGGGGAGGAATACATAACGATATTACCTTATGGTTTCTCCCAATTGTTTTGTCAGCTTCTTCCTTTAACTTGTAATAAGGAACCAAATGATTTTTCACTCTTGTGAATCTGGATCACTTTAATCGGTTGGATACAAAAATTGTACGGTGTATAACGTAATTTAACACAGTAAATCTGAAACACTGGGTGACTTTTGAAATGCACCTTGGAGTTTGCATACTCGTCCCTTTAAATGAACAACAGCATAGGTGTAGTAATTTTCTGACTGTGATAATATTGCCATGCGGACTGATGTTGTCATTTTTGTGCACGCAGCATCCAATCAGTGTAAAGCACACATGAATTTAAATGTATTGAGCATTTTCGCAGTGAAACATTCACCTTTGGAGTTCTAGCAACGCCCAAAGCTTGCAGCATATGCTTGAGTGAACAGCGTCGTCGTGTAAGAAATATATACACTGAAGGCCATTTGATCCTGTGGCTCTTGATAAACTGCGAGGAATTTCGGTCGCCTTAACTTGAACACCACTCACGGTTGATCATAAGTTTTACATTCCCACATAATTGTTAGCCAATCGCTTTTGAACTGAACCATTGGACTCGAACTTTGCCTCTCTTTGAGCTTGCTATTTGAAGTTCAACTACGATTTCATCAGTCAGTGATGCAGTGTTCTATATGGTTACCTCATAAATGATGGCCGGAGTTTTAATCCCATCCGTGACAAGGATTTGCTCTACTGACGAGCTTTAACAGGCGTGAAGGTCGGTTCTAATGCGTCTCTGCGAAAAAAGTCGACAGAAAGTTCACGGGATTGCGAAAGCAGCAGCCAACTGTGAATGAAGTCATGATTTTTCTCCTTAAGGAAAGTGTTACAACGAATCCAGCTTGCTCTTTCTGTCAACCCCCAATTATGTAATATCAAGAATTCCTAATTACATCACATGGAATCTTCCCCTAGTTTGATTCATCGAACCCATTACAACACCGATATTGTTCGCCTTTTCCTAGGTTGTAAATCTAGACTACTACTAAATGTGAAATGCTTCATGTACCAGATGTTTTTGAAGAATCTAATGTATTCAACAAACCATTACAGTGAGAAAACTGTAATCTTTTACTGGACAAGGAGGCTACTGTTACTGTGAATGTTTTGGCCTACTGTTGATATGATGCAGATCTATGTATATATGTGGGGTATTTGAATCGTTTGTATGGTAATATACTGTTCCAGATCAGTAATCTACTGGAGACTGGGATTCGAGAATTCATGGTAAATGTTGAAGTTGTCGCATTACAAGACTATCTGATTAAGTTACAGATTTACAGAACAACTACCGTTGGGTGCAACACCGAAAACCAGAGCTTCTATCGTACATCGATAATAGAGTATCTTACGTACGTTACTCCATAGTTGCCTCTCCTACGTTGGCGACTGGCAAGCCTGGCCAAAATCGATCTCTTCGGGGTGGGAGTCTTGTCACTCTTGGATGGAACTCTAACCAAGTCCATCGATCCACTGCGCGTGCGATGCATGAGGATCACTTACTCTTAGTTTCGATAATTGTCTGTTATCGTCGTCAGTACAGTGTTTCCCTCCTTGAACATCATTCGATGGACACTATATTTTTACACGGTTTCTTAGAGATTACCATTCTCCTGGTACCAAGTGAGTTAAGCTTCACTACTTACGGTCTTGTTTCCGATGGAATAACGGACTGGTTTGTCTTCTCATTCGCCTCATGTTCCTGTTCTGTGTATTACCGAAGATTTGTTCGACAGGGACTACAGACCGCCTGAGCTACACGTACTTTGATGGAGTGGAAGTCAAATAGAGTCCACAATCCGCCACCGATATGTTCGTGTAAAAATGATCAGAAAATGATACCAATGACGTGGGACGACCCTGGCTGTATGTAGAACCATCAGGTCAACTATCTCGTGTTGGTTGAATGTTAGGGGGAAAAGCATATGGTCTGTCCAGAATGAAATTAGACTAACTTGGGACAGAATTATGTTCCATGTGTCGTATTTGAGGGCGATTTCTTTAGAATGGTAAATTCTTCTAGAAGATCCTTGTGACCTGACGAATGTGGTCTCTGTAAGGTAGTGGTCATTGAGAGACCTATAAGTGGGGATTTCTGTGCATACTGTTGTTACTGTAAAAGACGCTTGGCCTGAGTTGTTTATTGCAAGAAGTCTATTACAGGGTATGTGAAAATATAGAACAGTAAATACAAACACTATTTTGCACGACCGCCGTGTATGCAGATTCTTCACAATAATGCAGCGACATTCCCTTTGTTGACACGTTGCGCCTAATGCATATGCACGTCTCCAACAGTCGCTTCACTCCCTGGTCTTTCCAGCTCTGAAACTTGCCCTTTAGTTTCTGCCCGTATGAGCCGTGTCACTTGTCACGATCGAAGCTGCATGTTATATTACACTCCTTTCCCTTCTGTGATTCCTTGACCCCTTTGCCTGCTGATGAATTCTCCCCGATCAACACAATATTGTCTCCCGGCTCACTGGTTCGCTGCACTGACATATCATGCCACTTTGCTAACTCATTGTCATGCAATCGTTTTCTACTACCGTTTCTCTGGATCGTGTATACCGGACCACTTCGAGAAATTGCTAACTACAAACCTTTCCATTTAGGCGGAATTTTTTTGGGGACAGATCCGCTGGCGTCTGTGTTCCGATGCTTTCGATATATCAAATGAAGGAGGGGATTGAACGTTCTAGCTTTGTCGAGTCGTTGAATCGCTGTTTGCTCTTTTGCGTGAGCCTGCGGCGATTCAAGATATTGCTTTTTCGGCAACTAATTGTTTGATAGAATTACTGCATTGTGGCCACATTCCGATGTCTTAATCCACTGGAAGTCGAGGGTTTCTACCGTAGATAAATTTAAATGAAGATTTCTTGGTGCTCACCTGAGCAAACGCACGGTGAGCCAATAGCACCAGTGTTAATACAGACTCCCATTCGCCTTTTTTAGCTGATAACCGTTCTTTGATTGTTCGATTGTTATGTTCTGTAAGGCCATACGTTTGCTTGTGAGATGTTGTCATTCGGATGCGGTTGATTCCCAGTTGCTGCATGTATTCGAAACTCATCGCTTTCAAAGCATGGTCCCTGATCTGTCAAGATAGCCTTTGGTACGCCACGATTTGCTTCATCAACATGTCATTTACCGTAGACATCTTCTGGTCTGAAATGCCAGTTGCTTCGATCCAACACTTAGTGTTCTATCATGATCAGAACGTACTAGTTACCGTGAGCGCGTGGTGAAAATGGGTCCATAGGATCCACCGACCAGAGTTCCCCGATTTCGGAGGCCGGTATTGGCTGTAGGGTCTGCTCTGACCCCCCCCCCCCCCCCCCCCCACCCATCACTTTTCAGTAACTGACACTGTTGGCAGACAAGTACGTGGTCCGTCATGTCGTCTTTTGTTTGCGACCAGTATGCTCCTTGTTGCAGCTGGTCGTACGTTTTGGCGCATCCGCTGCGCAGCATTTCAGGGCATTTTATTGCCAGTTTCCTCCTCAATTGTTTTGGAGTGACCATCACATGAGTGCTACTAGCGGCACATTACAACGTTAATACCCAAATCTTTCCCGTTGAAAAGCGGTTATTTTTAGCTCTTCATCTTTAGTATTTGTTGGGACACTTGTCTGTTGCCAGAGCACTATTCACCTTCCATAGAGTCTTATCTCGACTCTGTAGACACACTGGTGATTTTGTATCCTGCCCCATTGCTGAGCCGTTGATTCCAAAAGTCAATTTGAGAAGTTCGTCATCTATCTGCGGTCGAAAAGAATAATCAGCGACGCAGTTGTTAGGAGCAGGCACATGATTGAACGTGAAATCATATTCCTGTAGGCACAGTGCCCATCGGGATAATTTTCCTTTTGAGTCCCTCGCAGTCTTGATCCATTTTGGAGGTATGTGATCCGTCTCCACGTGAAACAAATACGGCCTCCACTTGTCCAGCGCTCAGACGATTACCAAATACTCCTCCTCAGTGATCGAATACTTCTGTTGTGCCGATGCAGGACTCTGCTAACATGTTCGATTACTCCTTCCTTCTGCTTGAGTACTACTCCAATGCCGCGGTCACTGTTATCTGCTGCTACGGTGGTCGTTCCTTTGGTATTTGGAAGTTTCGGCGTCAGTTGTTACCTGTTCATCGCTTGTTGCACACGTCTGAACGCGCCCTGAGCCTCGTCGGTCCATTCAACTTGCCTGTTTTTTTCGCAGGAGTTCAGACAATGGTGACATAATGAAATGAAAATTTTCCACGACCCGACTGCAGTACTCTCCTCAACCCAGAAATTGTCTCAGCATGCGCTAAGAACATAGAACGACAACCTCTCTAATTGTCGGTACTTTCTCTGGCAGAGGCCTGGTTTCATCTTGACCCACCTTGTGTCCCAGTAACATCATCAACGACCGTCCGAGTTGTTACTTATCGGCATTAATCCGGAGTCCTGAGTTCTTAATTCGATTTAAGACAGCATTTGTATGGGCGGCATGTTCCCATTCCGTGTTACTATATTAACAATATCATTTCCCTATACCGCCACATTATCCAGTCGTTTTACCAGCTGAACCATCAGGCGTCGAAATGTGAACGGTGCCCCAGATAAGCCAAACGGCATACGCTTGAATTGATAGTTATTCGCCCACCGTGAATGCGGTTTTCTCACGATCCGTGGGTTTGATCGGTACCTGCCAGTATCCGTAGCGTATGTCTAATACTGTGAACAACTTCCCCTGTTGCAGCTTGTCAAACATATCAGCGACAGACGGTATTGGCACACCTTTTTTCTGTGTTATCTCATTCAACCGTCTAAAATCCACACAAGAGCGATACTTCCCGTTGGACTGGTTCACTAGGAGAATAGGCGAGTTATGCGGACTGTTGGATCCTTTGATAACATCCCCATCCAGCATATTCTGTATTTGCCTTTTCACTTCCTCTTCCAGATGAACTGGTATCCTGTGTGGTCCGTGAGGTCGAAATGTTCCGGTTGTTGGTATTTTATGTGCAATCCAACTGCAGATTCCGTAAGGATAATCCTCGTTCGTAACTAACTCGGCGTACTCCTCAATCTTAGACTGAAACAAGGCGGATAGTGGGCTTTTTAGCCGTGCGTACTTGATTGATGCCATTTTTTGCTGTTTAGTGAATATGGGGGGATCGTACATTTCTTGAGCATCAGGTCAATCACGACATCTGTTACAGCGAGGGAATTGGCCCCAAGGTTCGTTTTTAGGCATACATTGAAATGGTGTTTCACGATATGGTCGCCAGTACCTACCTCGCTTTCTTTCACGTCATCAGCTAGTAGGTTATGATCTCCAAATGTCTTGATCATCATAAGTGTCGGTTTTACGTTTTTCTTCTCTGCACGGGCAATCAGCGAAATAACCGCCCCTGTTTTGACCAAGCACTGTTCTATCACTCTGTCGGCTTCAACCCCTCTCAATGGCTCCCATTCCTAGTTGGCCAGCCCAACAATCATGGAACGCCATTTCTAAGCCTTCTAAACCGCCGGTTTGAGCATTCCTTCCAATATCCTTTATTACCACGGATGAAACAGCCTCCTTATCAGTTGTTCTCCCGTGATACTGTTCTAAGTGCACCCACATCTGCTGCTAGCTGCTCCGTTGTCTACTGCATTTCATTTAATGTCTTCTTGTCCGTATTTTCGTTCGCATCCACCAGTGCGGCGGACGTAACCCTGAACCCTCGCGTCACTTTCGCAAGCTCATCAAGGTCTATCCACCGAGAGACATGAGCAGTGCAGACTTGATCGTCAACTGCCATCGGAAGACCTCCGACATACTGCTCCGCCAACAACTGCCGTCGTGATTCTGAATCTGGTTCTAGTAATGCTTTTTCCAGTAATCCTTACAGAATGACGGCGAACATAGAGAGATCGGCTCCTTGTCGATGCCCGGCAGTCTTGAACCACCGCATGGCTTTCTGGCAATCAGTCTGGCCGTCAAACGCAGCCATCAGCGCCTGCTTCCCAGCACCTCATTGCATCTCCGCAGGGCCTCTTCGCGCTGAGTCTAGCACCGCCTTCACCTTGCCATTCACCGGTGTCCGCAGCGCAGCCAGCTACCCACGGTCTGCTTCGACTCCGACCACATCGGCCACGTCCTCATTGTCGTGCAGGAATGTCCGGAGGTCTCTATCTCTGAACGGGTGCAGGCAGAGTATTTTCATCCTCGTGTTCGTCACTGCACCAACTTGGACCGCAAAAGATGCTTGGTCTGGTTAATTATGTAATGCAGGAAATCCATTACAAGTTATGTGAAAACAAAACAACAAACGCGTACATTCACTTGCGTAAGTGACATGTATCCGCACCCGTTGGAAAGTAGCGCATCGTCATTCGCCTTAGTGAAGCGTCCTACATGGTGCATGTACACATCTCCAATAATCACTTCTGCTTTCCTGTCTTCCTGACGTTGAAACCTGCCATCTAGTTCTCAAATGTACGCACTGTACTACTCACAAACGAAATTGTATGTTATAAAACATTGGAATCCAATCGGAACTTGTATTTTTTCTTACGTAAAATGGAGAAATCCATAATCGAACCTTGGTAGCCCGTTGTTCTCAGTTCTGTAAGTAAACGCGTCTATAGAGTAACAACAGCGTTATGAAGTTTAATGATTATACTTATCCGGTATTAATACCGCATGTGAAATCACAAGGTATAAACTGATCGATCCAGTTAAGAACCTAGTAGATAGTAATTAAAATCTACTGCATGTGATAGTGTGACGCCATTGATCGATTCCTTGATTTTACTACTGAACCAGGCTGGATGCTACTCTCAGAACTCTTCACTTAAGTACTGTTAACATCTAATTTGTCTCTGCTTACATGTTTTTTTTATTGAGACCTATTCCGGTTAACATTGTTGAATTTTTTCAACCAATCGGTTTCCGCAATGTCTCGCGTACCGCAATCGGATACGTGTAGATATTAATTAAATAACGTCATTACAATTGAGGTATCATACTGTCACAATAGATGCGTACTCTGATCTGCTCAAATCATCTTCGTCCAGGTGGTACACATTTATTTAAAGAATTGATAAACAGTTGACAACCGTAATGAAAATGAGGAGCATTGCTGCAACTACACTTTTGCGTGAATAGCGTCAACTTAAAGTAAATACTGAACGCGACATCGAAGAAACCGTGGATGAAGCTGACAAGTGTTCACATTACGTTGATCCATTCGACGTGACCAAGTGTGCTCAGTTGGCGAGCATATGAATGGACTTTCAAAGTATCAATTATGACGATACACGCACGTATCGAATAATTGGCCTAGGTTTATCGGTCTCCAGTGTAGTGCAGCAAAGATTGAAGGAATTAGAAAAGAAAGGATCTGTATATGATTGATAAACGAACTGGCAAATGGATCACCTACCCTCTATACACAATAGCCAGTCTCTCTTACAAACGGTCAGTCAAAATTGGTTAGGCAGACATACGAGCCTTTGTCGGTACTAAGTGATCAGACTGTGAGAAAAGCGCCATTTTAGAGCTTCGTGCCAACCGTACTGTAGATTTTGTGTGTTCCGTTTTTCATTTTCACAGTCACACGTATGAAGGGCTATATTAATCAGGCGAATGCGATGAGTTAGTTTTTTTTGTGATTGCTATGTTTGACAGTATGTTTTTGTGTGAACTTTTTATTACTGCATAGTCAATAACCTCTCTGGGATTCGTCTAAAAACTATTACCACTCTGCCGTTGTATTCGATCAACTTGCCTGTTTATTACTTTATGTAGATAGTTAGGTGTAACAATGAACGGTGATATTCTGGGCGTCGTCTTCTGTTTTTTAAGCCCACAACATTTAACTCTTGTGTTCTGAAATTATTAGTGTAACTGAACAATTGATTACTGGCGCACTAGTGTCAAATAGATACGTGTCTCAGTGGCAACGAATGCTACTTGTGTATGTGTGTGTGTCCACACTGTGCTACTATTCAACCTGCCTCTGGATTGTCGTTTATCAGGTACCTTAGTCATGATTTGCACCAAACTTGTTTATAAAACATGACCTTTAGGCTCGACCAGATGTTCGTGCGCACACTTTCAATTTGCCAATAGTTTTAACTAGTTTTAGGTGATATATATATATATATATATATATATCGCAAGTAGTAGGAGGAAAACACGAAATTTTAAGAAGTTGTTGGTGATAGAAACATCTCTCACGACGCATCCACAACATGCTTGCTTTTGTTTGAGTGTCAACCATAAATCGATGAACTATCTGTTAAATCAGGTTTCATCTTCATTGTTCATGCTTCAAACCCACGTCATGAGCTGGTCATCAGATTGTCGCTCTCAGCCTAATCCAGTATGCATGTATGTAATAGCGTTTTACAAGCGATGGCCTAGTATACCTAAGACGTGTTTGACACATTCTATTTGTTGCGAAAATATCCTGCAAACCTCGTAATTACCGTCGCACTGAAGACACTTTCTGTACACATATCATTCAGGTGGACCTGGTTCTTTCAGACGATTTTTTGTACGGTTGTGCTATACACTTAGCTCTTCTCAGAGAGACTGTGATCACGCGGGCTTCACAATAAGCATAACTTGACAAACAGTATAGAGACTTTAGCCATATGAGTTGTGATCTCATTATGGATTTCATCGGCGTTCATTCTAACCGCAAGTTCGTACTCCTGGTCTACGCCCAGTAATTCACTATTAAGAGTAAGCGTTGGTACGGGCTATTACCAGCCTTTTGAAATCATCTTGCACTGTTTACATACAAAAATCACAGTGCACTGACGAACTGAAATTTTTGTATAATATGCCGGAAAGTAGGTCAGTGATAACGATACAACAATATGTGTCAACAATACTGTTTACTGGTTCGAATCCCCACTGGACTGAACGTTCTTTCTGGTCTGGGTGAACTAACAATCTGTGGTCTTTGCCACAGGTGGCTTGTTATGCAGCTTAACATGGCTTTGGCGTGTATGCGAAAGGTTTATTAAGATTTTTCGTAAATATTAGGGCCTGACACTGCCTTCATACGTCCTTGTGTGTATCCTTCATAAGGGTCTGCATTTTTTCATAATTCATAACACTACAATTGGATTCATCTACTGTCATAACATATTGCACGTAACTGGTTGTTTATCTGCATGGTTTTCTTATCGAACAGGTCATCCTGAGTACTTGAAAAGTATTCGACTCACATTGCGTATTGTCTACTCCACCGAGGGGTTGTTTCGCGGATTGTACAAGGGCGTCACTCTGAACTGGATCAAAGGTCCTATCGCTTCTGGGATCAGTTTCACTGTGTTTCATCAGGTGCAACATTTCTTGCATTGGTATGACAAAACGCGTTCGTCGGATCGCCCCACGAGCTGACAACAGTTATGCATCACTGCTTCTTGTGACGAGCCCAGCTGATTGCATTTGGAATAGCCTTCAATAGTCTGATCTGTATATCATCTAGTTAATTTTCTATCGCTTACCATTTTTTTTACTGTACAGATTACTTGTGATATGATTTTCCACTCTTCTGTCCGTCCGATATATTTGCGTGGGTTCACCTCCTGTCTTCGATACTGGCTTTTCTCTGAGCCTGTCTGACAATGCAGTCTTGCTCCCGTGATGTATTATTTTCAATCGCTTGTGTCAGAAATAATTTGTGCTATGTGTATCGTAACCCAAGCAAATTTGTCGGATGTGAGATTCTTTAGCTCTTTGTATCATTCTCCCTCTTTTCACGCATTGCCTTCGCATTCCTGTGTCTTTCAGTTTAGAGAATTTCTGATTGTTACGTTGGTTCGTTCGGTTTGTTCTCGTCCAACCAACCAGTCGGATCGAGAGTTTTTGACTACCTAGATAATGTATTCTTACTATGAGGCAATGATTATCCCTTCTTTGTTTCGAGAATCTGATTCTTCTGTCCTACTTCCTATTGGGCACCGGATCAGTCTCTCACATTAATAGTCTGTGGTGAGATTGGAGTAGCCTGTAAACATTTTTATTGCGTATAGTTGAAGTTGCTTGGTTGTAACTCATACTGTGACTACTCATCAGACACGGGGTGCTGCAGTCAACCGCTGCATGTTTAAACTGTACATTCGGTGATCTGATATGTGTCTATCGGATTCTTGATCCGCTAGCTGATCATGTTGTGCCGATCACGTTGGTTTGAACGTGTTTCTTCGTTGGCAGCTCCCGATCCCAGCCAATGATGTTTGGTTATCACGTTACTTTTGAGACAAACATCACGAGGCTTGCTGTCACAAAGCAACATTCCTGTGTCTGCCACGTTCCTGTCTGAACTCATCAAACAAACCTGTACAGTGGATAGATTTGGGCTGGCCACAAGATCTAGGCTCGTATCTGTCCATTTTCACCTGGATCTCTTGAAAAGAAACGTTCAGTGTCACTGCTGTGTGCTTCCGTAACACTCTGTTTGACTGAATAAATCCGGTGCATTTATGGTTGCTAAGTTGCACTAACAACGAGTTACTAAGGTTCACGTTTGCGATGACATTTCCTTTTGAGCGGTCAGGTCCTCGTTTTTGCTTCTCCCGCCTTAGGTTGCTTCGGTAATATTTTTGCCTGTCTTGAACTAATTTTTCCGTGCCAATTTAAAAAGTTTTCTGCAATTGATATTTATCTTCAGGGTCGTTCAAACTAAGGATAAAGAGTGAAAACATGCACATCATACTGAAGTCTCATTAATGTGTTAGGATTTACACTAACGGGCCTTCTAACCGAGTTGGGTCAGCAAACGCCCGTGGACCAGTGCTACTAACATATACTGGGACGATAGAGAGGAGAGTAATAGTCCGGGCAGAACAAACCTCTAATTTGGCAGCCATGTCACAGATGCCTACTGCAGCTTTCGCTGACGTGACCCAGTTGAAAAGCTTGTGTGCCTTCACAGTGTTGTGAGTTCAATGTGACTTACCTGCCCCCACTTTCCGTCTCCTGGTCTAGTGTGAAACACTTAATTTGAGTGGTACTATATACTGGTACAGCAGTGCTACAACAATCTCGAATCATACTAGGCTGACATCGAGTAATGGGAAAATGATACCAAGACATTTTGAACTAAAAAGAGACATCGACTGATCTGAGAGAAAGGATTTGAGGTAGCAACCTTTTATCGTAACCTTCTGAGATGAGCTTGTCTATTTCGGTAAAGCATTGGTATATCACAAAGGTGAATGTGACGCTAGTCTACTGACTTGAGATCCTATTAAAAAGTGTCCACTGTTATTTTACGTGGCTATCACGTCCGGTTTAACTGGGTCGGTAGGTGTGTGGCTATTTTAATAAGTAGACGTTTCGGTGCTATAGTTGTTGGCACTTTGTCGTGTCGGCAACGTGGTTGCACTTCGATCTGAGGAATCATCATGTTTCTCACCTAGTTGGAACCTGTTGGTGACGTTTGTGTGTATTTCTGAGACGCCCTTATCTAGTTGATCACATGCATTCCATCTACGGTAGTTATACACCTTTAATTAATTGAACGGTTAGTGTGATAATTTTGGTATGATTAAGTTCTGTTGATTGGTTTGGCGTATTCTCTCTCTCGAACAATTCGTTTAGGTTATCGCCATGCACGCGGGAAAATGAAATGCCAACTTTAGAAAAGTTGACCTCCGGCTACGCCCTCGTGAGGCAACCGTGTTGATCATCGACCTTACATTCGGCGTGACCAAATTATCGTATGCAAACGCTCAACTACATTCACTTTATAGTGATGCTCAGTTTACCTCGAAATTGTCCTGGTACTTTCAATCGGTGGTCCGATGATCAGGACTTCTCATCAAGTTGTGATCACAAAACTCATCAAATTTGCCGAGCTTTTTTATCAGTGATGATCAGTATGGGATATGGTTGATGTAGTTTGAACAGCACTTGTAATTATCCGTTGTGGTCATACCAGACAAGTGCCCTTTTGGTAAGCTATAACGGGAGCGACAGTGGGAGCTAATGGCTCTTCGAAAGTGGCCGCCTTAAGGGTCTATCGGATTACGTGGACTGCAATCAACTTTGATTGGCGTCCGATTTATTTCAACCAAATTCTCTGCTACTTTTCTCTAATCAAGAAATCTGACTTTCACTTGCAAGTCTTAATTTTGCGGCCGGTTTCGTTGTTGGTTATACTGGTTTGGTCGATAATGGTTGGTGTTTCACTTACTAACCTGTCCACCCTCTTCGGCGCGTTTCTGTAAGAAATGTACCGAGCATCGCTTGTTTTCCGATTACCTTGTTTGGTTATTGTTTGTAACGTAAATCAGTTGATCTATTAACCTGAAAGCCAAGAACTAACTTCTCGAGCGGCTTCGGTCATTCCGAGATTTAGCCACATCTATTGGTTTTTAGAAATAGCGCTGTGATAGTGATTCCATTGATAACGCAACCTAACGCAGGCGAAATTCATTGTGGTTAGATTCTGTGATTGTGACGCTGTTGACAAGCAACTGAAAATGAATCAATCGTTTGCGAATAAATTTCGTGAAATACTGTTGCTTTTTGAAGTTCTTGATATGTCGAACACACCGTGTATTCCTTCTGGCGTCCATTCACAGTTTGTAGGTAAATTTCCTTCCAGCTCTGATGCTGAAACGTTCACCTTCTGTGTGTGAGTTGTGGACATGCAGTGGGAACCGTCATTCCGGTATATTAGAATTATCCATACCAACTTAACGTCGCTTAATCGTAATGAGAGTGACTGTTTCTGCAGTCAGTCTTAATAATCTCTATTGTGCGGCAACCACATTCTTGACGCATTCACAAGTTATGAGGAAATCAAGACCGAGTTTATGTGTTTTTGGCGTCGCTGAAGGTGAATTGTTATAGTTGACCATGGAAGAGGCGAACGTTTGCAATGGTTTTTCGAAATGACCTATTCGCAGGTAACCAGTCATTGACCGTTTATCGAGTTGATTGTGGACGTATAAAAAATTCCTTATCTCAACTGCATTGACTAAAATTTTTCAAGGTTCTTTTATTCTGATATAAAACTGCGAGATGTTAGTTTACTGTGTGTCATTTTGTATACCTTGACTGCAATGTTCGCATCTGTGGCGTCAACCATCCATCGTGAGGTCACATATATGCACATTGTGTCTGTTTTGTTCAGAATGCATTGATTTGCAAAGTCAACTTTGGACTGTTTTGGGTGGTACCATGGATGCAATGTAAACGAGATCGTTGTGCATGGTTTAACGTTGTGAATTGTCAATAAACATCTCTTGTTTGGAATACATTTTACAACTGGAAGAGTTCGCCCTGCTCAATCGCGTCGGTTTATTTATCAGATTTTCAGAAACACCCCCTCGCTTTTTAATTATTTATGAATTGACAGTTTTCACGTACTTACACTCTGTAGATTAAATTGCCATGGTTGAGTATAAATTGCCAGCGCATGTAAAGTTTGGCTTACCGATAGTTGTACATTACAGACGTGTTTGCTCTGTCATGTTCCATCGGCGTGTTGTATCCTATAGCCTCGTCTTATTGATAAACGCTTTTGACTACTTATTGTTACTGAGTAGTCGGACCTGTATTTCTCCATCGGGCCTCTTGGCATTCAATGGCCTGTGAGAGCACAGTGCGTCTGTTGCCACTTTGCTTGTTAATCTCAGACATGTGCACATACGTCTATCATAATACGTTGATATATTTTATCGCTTGAGATAACGCATGTACCTAATGTGTACAAAAAATGAAGCCGCTGCTGCTTGTTACATTGAAAGTTATCTGTTAGTCAACTGGTTAATAACAATCGGTTGTATTGACTCGGCTCTGTGCAAATCAGTGCATTTTCCCGTATCTCTTGAAGTTCTCTCATGCACGACTCGTTCTCCGTTAATTCACATCCAACTGTGTTTCATAACACCGATATTGTTCCGCTGAAATGAAAGTGGGAGATAAACAGTTATTCTTAATAATTGTGAACGAGGTTTAGTGGTTTCTGTTGACTTAAAAGGTGTGCACTGATATGAAAAATTTGAAAGAATTTCCAATTAATCGTCGTCTATTCAAGCTGTCATCGCAACCGATTAGCGGTTTCTTGGTATCTCGCTGATTTTTTTTATGTACTGTGCTAACATCATAGGTGACTGCAATTTGGGTCAATGTTACACCTTTCTTGTGAGATCCTATCACTCGGATATATCAAAAAAAGCTTCCCTATTTGAATTATGGTGATAAGCGCGGTAACCCTTTCTGCATTCAATTGCAAACCTATTCTACAGCCTTGATTTAAGGTTTTGGAAGTGAGCGACCCGCATAAAGGCACGCACACTTGCACCTCTACAATATCAGTCATCTCTAGATAGATTGGCTAGTCAATAATTTCTGATTCCGGACAAACTATGTGACATGTTTATTCTGGAATGGGGGTAACGCGGATACACAGTATATTAGAACGGATGCCTCCTTGGGTTATTGAACGGTTTTCAGTCTCCTAAATGCAGTGCAACTGAGTATCATGGTTCAAGAGACGAAGTCACAACGATGTATAGATGACACGATAGTGTCAAAATAAAATGCGTCTAAGGAGCATATGCCTGCTCTATGGCCATATTAGTTATGGTGAACATATTTTTCGGTGAAAAATATCGTGGACCATCATTCGATAGGATTACGCTACCTAGGAAGAATGTGCTTTGCATCAATGCAAATATCTCATCAACGTGAAGTTTTATTTTCCGCGTTCAACAGGGTAGTTGATTGAAAATCGGATTCTACAACAAAACATTTCAACTTTCGTTTACATCAGTTAACCTAGGAACGGGTATGGACATGGTAGAACAATAAAAGTGACCTCTGTTTACCGATTTGAATGATGCAATCAGCAGACCCATTTTTTTTAAGTAGTACAGCTGAATCGTCTTTGTTACAGATCATTAGTTATCCAGTGCTGCACCTCTCTAAAGAATTGGTAAACTGCTGGCATAACACCAATAACCTGATATCGTGTTGATTGTTTACGGATCGTAAATCTTATTAGCTAACACTGGTGATCTAAAGAAAGAGATTTTGGTTCTCATCTTGAGGTCAATGCATATAGCAATTTGCTTTCATCGCGCTACGACGCATTAGCCAACCAAGCGTCTGTCACTTGCATTATTTCTTCCCTTCGTTTATCTACCGTATCGAACAGGTTGGCTTGATTGGCGGTCAGTGTCATTTCTTTTTAATCTCATTGTAGGTTTATAATTATTGCAACATTTGAAGGTAGTTTCCAACTATATGTAAGTTGTCCACTGCTTCTAGCAGTGTTGGCTAAGTAATTCAACGTGAACAACTTGAACTGATTTTCTTGGTTGTAAAATACATTTGAAATGTTTAGAAAAGTGTAGCTAAGTATAACCAAAATCGAGGATTTGTTTAACAAGTAACCGTGTCTTGATGCTCTGCTGACTGATCCAAATATGATCGAGCCTGACTAGCGTTTACTGTTTAACACGAAAACAAAGTTGTATGAAACGTGACTGTTGAGTCAGGTGCATAAACTGAACTATCCGCCAAATTAATTGTTTGACTTGGCTGTTGGTGGAAGATGCGATATCACAGTGAAATACATTACTTTTCTCTCGCATTCAGAGTAAGTAGAAGTGATAGGTACTAACGTGCTGTACGCAAGGTGCGACCAAGCCAAAAGTGTTCCTTCTGTCGGTGTGTTCTGTTAATGTTGAACTCGCCGAACATGTAAATCCAATCTGGAGTAGAGGGCTATCGTACTCGCGTCGCTATCGGATGGGTTACTAGTGTTCTACTGCATCAGTACAAATACAATGAATTCTCAATGCATATCTATCAACTGAGTTCTGTTATACGACCTTTTGGAAACTACATGGTTTATCCCTCCTATAGATTGATTTGTATATGTCAGTTTCCTTGTGGTGAGCTTTTGTTGTCACTTTTGGTTTGCCACAACGTTCATTTTGTAACTGGTGTGAAATACTGGGCCACAAGTAGACTCCAACCCAAGGTCCAATGTGTCCGGTAAGCATGTTTCTTGTCCTATGAAATTGATATTAGAATTGATAGACGAATGAAAGGTTATTGAAAGCAGTATATTGTTCACCCCATCTAGGTTACAAATGTGTCGACTGATATGCATTACGATAGCGTTTAACAGTGATATCTGGAAGAACGAGCGGGCTTTGTTTCTCGGACCAAAATGACAATTTGATGTCCGAGTACGACCGGCTCAATGCATGTAAATGCTTCTATGCCATCTGCTTATCTTAAGTAAGACAGCATATTGGAGTTTCTGTTAGTTTTTGCACGAGACGAGGTAACAGAGTCTCAGACCAAACGTCCCCAACGAGCTAAATTTTGAGGCTTTCGGTTCATGGTTCCCATATAGTGAACTGTAGTATATAATCATGAATCAATGGTGTTGTTCAGAACATATCCGAGACATTCAAAAAACGCCACAGAAATGAGAACTATAAAGCTTTTTGAAATTTACTTTTGCTGTCGCAAAACTTTGAGAACTCATACCTCAGAAGAATCCACGGCTGATTTATATCGAACTGGAGAGTACGCTATTGAACCATCAACGATTCAGCCTGAGAACAAAAGTGTTTACTTGTGAAAGAGCCGTTGTGCTGCATTTATCAAGCATGCGATTAGTGGCCTCCTGTGCACATGCCACAGATTCTGTTCCACGTAATGTATAGCTACCAAGTATGTACATCATATGTGATTCGAATCATTTTTTTCTGACTTGTGCATTTTGTTGCACCTGATTGTTGTAACCATTTACATACAGTAAGTGTCATCGCTGCTAGTAACTAAGTCATGCTTCCACATTTGTATACACAGAGTACAGGATAATCTATTATTCACGGATTTACGAAGTTCATGAAATTATTGCAACACCTCACTTAGGAACACAAACGAGACATACCAAAGTTTATGCCAGATGAATCCATTGTCGGCGAAGGAAATGAACAGGGGAATTCAGGAGTGGTACGTACTCGAAGGGGCGAGTTTATAGCGGGCGTGAATTTACTAGTGATGGATGTGTCCCATGTATTCTGATCCGTGTTGGTGGTACAACCGAACGAGAACACACCCAACTGTTTTTCGTCCAAGTTTGTGTAAGTTGGTGAATAAGTCGATAGTAGATGTTGACCCGGATTGTTCCTCATACGCGGACTATTTGCAACACTGTAACTCTGTGAGGCATGTGCTTCTAAGACTGTCGAATACCGCTCTGGGTGTGTGTTCATAAAAACTGATGAACCGGTCTGATCTGGTTTTAAAAAGTTCAACTTAACGCTTTCGATTTCTGATAGCGTTTTCTTATTGTCAGCGACCTGGTTGACACTGGTGCCACTTGGATCCAAGTAGGACTGATTTGCATAGTAGACTGAATTGAGAAATTCCCTTGGTTGCCTTGTTAATTGGTTCCTGAATGTGTTAGCCTCTACGGCTGTTGAAACATGGAAACAAGACCCACTGTTATCAAACGTATCGTTAAATGGGTCGGTCTCCAACTCGACTGCCAGCAACCGAGTGTTCATATGCTCTCCCGGAGTTTCCGTGATATGACCACTTTGTTTGTTGATTATTTGTTTACCAGCTGTTTCATAGCGGTCGTCGAATGGAGATTGGTTGTGCATAGAGCGTTGTGGTCTGAATATTCCTGGATTTGAATCAGCTATTAGAGCTTGGTTCGTCATGACAGATTCCTTTATTGTGTGATTGAGAGCCTCCGTTGTGACTAAGGGATCTACCAAAGAGAAGATAACGAAAATTACACTGACCAGAGAAAAATGAACAAGGGGTGGAGGTAGACGACAGCTGGAATATTTGTTTGACTGGACATTATTTTTTACATGAAATAGTAAAACGTTTCCCAACTTTGTTCCGATTGGAACGTAGCTGGCCCCGATACCCAGGTTTTCATTCAGTCTAACAATTAAAACGTAGAAGTAATTGATTAATTCTCATTCTAACCAGGTGGGACTTATTTTGTGTTTTTACTAAGTGCAACGTCAGTGGTTTTATCAGTTTTGCCAACCCAGCTGACTCATCGTTTGTCTGATCAACAACCCAGCTGTAATTCACATGAGGATGCTCAGGAGCATCTGATACGAATTTTATTCTTCAAGTTTCGATTCCAATAGCTACCCGTGTAATATTATTTTGCTTTTCATATTCAGTCCCTAAAGTACATTATTCATGGTGTTGCATTATGAATACACCGCCATTTTGTGGTAATCGGGTAGTGACCTGATATTAGTCGGATTTGACGAGGAGATTGAATGTTGGGGGTTGTTTATTTCACGTTGAACATCACCCACAATTGATTGCAGCTGTCGCATTCCCATAGATTTTCCAGTCGGCCCCTTTCGAAAAGAAGCACTAGACTCGAGTTTCACTCTCATTAGAGCTCGTCAGTAGTGCATATCATCGCCACTGCCGGGACGTGAACCACGGACATGCTGTTCATGAGGCAACCGTGTTTACCACTGCGCCATTGACCTCACATTAGGCACGACCGAATGATCATATGTGAACACTCAACCGCTTTCGTTTGTGAGTAATGATCAGGTTGCTCGATCGTCTCAAAATGGAGACACAGTTACTTTCTGTTAACTAAAATCTAAAATATCGCCTAGCAGGTTGTTTATTTGCTTCATTAGCTCCAAAGTAGTTTTTAAAGCAATAAAGTTAGTCGATTTACATCAAGGTGATTCAGTGGTAACATGGTTGTTAGCTATGCTTATGTTAGGAAATCACAATAGAGTACACAACTGATCGCACCGAATTCCTAGCAGGGGGCTCTCGAACAGAAACAGTAGATTGGAGTTTTGCCTTTGTTATAACTCATCAGCATTGCACATTACTGTCATAACTGTAATTTAATCTACCGTCCACATTTTCATGTGGCAACCGTGCTGATCACTATATTGCTGACCTAACCTTAGGCAAGGTCAATGTACGGAATCGAAATGTTCGGTCGCATCCATTCATGAGAAGTGTTCATATTGTCTGATCAACTTAAAAGCTAATGTATTGGAGTTTTAAACCTCTATTGTCCAGCCATGTTTAATATAAAGTCTGTGGTACAATGAATTGCATGGTTGTCTCAAGAAACTTGCACCAGAATTTAAATTCTAGTCGTAGCAAGGATACTCACTGTAGACGAGGTCTAACAGGGAAAAAACCTGAAGCAAATGTTTCCTTTAAAAATTAATTGGTTAATCTATACTTCTGAATGGGAAAGCTGTGAGTACTGCTCAATCAAATCCCAAGATACTTATCTGCAATCAGTTAATCCAAGTGACTTCGTACGGATAAACCGATTTTGGGTTGATTTAATTACGAACTCACTTCGAGATGCTGTGATTTTCACCATGTCTGCAGACGCTCCCCGTTTGTCTTCAGTGTCTATCGGTTTCTACAAAGCATTTAGTTGAAAAAGTTCAATTGTTCACAATCTACCATTTTCATGCAATATTTGTATTGTTACCGATGGTACTATTAAATTAGTCAGTAGTTTACGATAATCCAAATCTCGGCGTGCTCGATTTGAACAGCGGACGAATTCACGCCCATCCATAAGTTTGAGTTGCACAAAATGATGTAGTTGGATGTCAGTTTAGCAGAACAAGTTCGGATATAGAAACAATGATTTAAGATTTCACTTTGTTGTCCTCGATATCTCATTTGTTAGCTTTGAGAATAAGTACAGAGTATACGTGTCATACATTTGTATCACATTTTAGTTTGAAACTTCGGATGCCAGATGTACCTTAAGTCAACACAATAGAGAGGAAGAGACAGCTACGAGTTATAAGCTATGAGCTATCAGTAAACCAAAACCTGAACAGAAATCTGGCGTCTTCGATCGCGAACCACCTAATCGCAACAGGTTATATGGTTAACCCCGTCACTTCGTTCGTGGTCCTATTGTGCAATCGCAACCCTAGGTTGTTGGTGTTCTCCGAAACATTGTTGATCAGAGAATAAACGAAATGGTTGCATCCCGCGATGTATGTTTTCTTGCCGTCTTGATGAGCTATGAGCGTATTAGCTAGTAGCAACTACGTTAGGCTAACTCTTATCATAGCACTGTAAGGTTGCCCTTCATGTGATTTTTTGACAGTATCTCAGCTGTACAGAAAACAAAAGTTTAGTTTTCCTGGTCATTTTTATTCGGAAACTATTCCATTTATTTACTTAATTTAACTGTTCTGTGGTGAGGTTACCAATCTTTTTAAATTGCCGCTTGAATTTAGGGTGACGAGAATGAATACGGATATTCGATAGTTGAGATTAGGTTATCAGGTTCGAGAATTGTCTTTCTTCTGCGATTTACAATCAAATGAAACCACTATACTCAGCATCCATCAGATATATATCCAGTTACCAGTCCATTTACTTTAAGTGATCACTGGCTGACTGTTGAACTCAGAAGATATGTTGGCTTCATTTCCCTTCATATTCCGTTCATATAAACCTCAATCTCCTCGCATGTGTCTCTGTTCTATGATTTTCGCTGCTAACAACCATACATTGAGCTCAACAGTTTTATTTCTATAATTGTCATTTGGTAAACTTTTGCTTTTTACTCATTTATCCGCTTTTTCAACATATTTCTTCATGCTAACCTTATAGACTTTGTAGAAACCGTTGAATTCTCTGCCTTTTGTTTCACGTTCTCGCTGGTTCGATCAATGCATCATTGTCATAAGCATTATTTCGACAGAGATATAAGTCATCTTTAATATAGCCCCACTAAGTCTATTCACGAAATGAACTGGGATTCATGACCACATCTTCAGCGAAACTCTCTTAGCCTATGAGAGGATA
Organism: Paragonimus skrjabini miyazakii; assembly: GCA_014338405.1. NCBI lineage: Eukaryota > Metazoa > Platyhelminthes > Trematoda > Plagiorchiida > Troglotrematidae > Paragonimus > Paragonimus skrjabini miyazakii. Next base: position 158,930 of record JTDE01000426.1, on the reverse strand, counting down.
TCTGTTCCCAGTGTGTTTGCACGAAAAACCGGAAACAAAAATATTTTAGGCACTAACTACTGTTTTGTGTAGGAAGCTGTTTGGCGAATGGAATGAGACAAATAATCAAAATTGAAGACAACTAGATATTTTTAACCATTAATACTTATCTAATATGGGAAACAATTGATTTTGCTCACCTTCTCATGTCTGTGATTCATGGTTGTTTCTGAAATAAAGGCATACAGGAATGATAGCAGTGACGTTCCATTCAACTTGAGTGTGCTGTCAAGAAACCTAGACCACAACCGGATGCACCCTGAATGACGGAGTCTAGTCAGGATGAGCTGGTTAATTTCGCATGATTAAAATAAACTGGGCTGCAACTATGCTCATCCCTTTTCCTGCTTTACGTGATTTCACCTGCTTTTGTGTGTATGACGTTCGAGAGTGAAACAAACTGAGACAGACGTCAAACACAGTTTTCTAACCAGACTGGCTGCTGCACACTACGGTTGCCGGTAGCCTTATTTGTTTGAGAAACAACGAAACGTGAAATGGTTGCATTTCGACTAGGACTAACGGGTGACAGAATCCAGCAATCAGGTACTCGCAATCACACACACAAACAGGCAATTATTTCCTTCCTGTCTTTGGGGACTACTGTCATTCTCTGATGTCGTGCATTCGCTAGGAAGTGAACTCCGGGACGATTCAGCACAACGACGGCGAATTTCTGGCTAACCCCAGCATCCGGAACTGGTGGCGGAAGTCTGAAGACCCCGTATATACCGTACAATTTGGTTCCATGGTTCCGTTGACAACAGACAGTCACCAGCCGTCGGAATGACACTATCGATTAACGGGACAGGGAAACACTCGTTATGCAAACGGGTGTAAAACAGGCTTAGTACAGAGCCCATCACCCCTACTTCTTATCTAGTGAAAGCAAACGGTGACGACTAAATTTAAATCTATCAAACTGAGAGACAATTTCACTTTGGGATCCTTGTGTAACCTACCTGATTGGTGCATTCGCTTCGTCAAGCCACTGAGATTCATTGATGCTGCATAGTCATTCAGGTTTTTTCGCTTTTGGGATCCAAATTCCGAGGCCGTCGGGGCAAAGGTCGAGTTTGTGCACGTATCTGATCTTGATTCTTTCGTGGTTGATCGATACCCGGTTACAGTAAACCTTTTGAGTAACCTATCTGGTTTCTCCGAATGAGATTTATGTTGATGAGTATGAGGAGTAAGTCGTGCTTCATGTCGGTCGGCTGAATTCGAATATGATAGATCGCAGTCTAACTTACTGGTGTTACAATGATCCGTTGGAAGGTAATTTAGCTGCCACGTTTGGATTTTCCTTAGAGAGTGTGACGGTATTTGTACCATTGCGTCGACCGGACTATAGTGGAATTCGGCATTGGTTTTAAAATAACCGGTGGCTGCCATGGACAAGCCTAGCAAACCGGTTATGCTGTAGTCTGCTGCCGTGGATACAACTGAAGGGTAGCCAGCTAATTCGGTCAGCGCTGCGATATTTTCAAAAGGTAACTTGGTTGGATTGATAGAAACTTGACTACAGTTTGTTAGTTGTTGATTTAAGTAGTCTGATATCATAGAGTTTCTCACCAAACCAGCAATGCGTTGCGATTGACTTTCTCCGTTCTCATTCAGCTCTTGGGGTTGGTCTATGGTTGTTACTCTAGCAGCAGTTTGGGGCGTTCTGATTCCACATTCGTCCGTAAAAGCTGGGATGTTGGAGTTGGTAAATGACAGAAGAGACCTTCCGAGAAATCCATCGTTCACATCACTTCTCTCTGGTTGATTGCTCGAATCCCTCACTGAAGTTCGTATGAAGTCCTCACGAGGTATGTGTCGCCCATTTAATGATGTTTGGCCGAATTGTTTCGAATCGTGACCATTTTTCATGCACTCTATCTCAGTCAGTGGGCTGTTGGATGAAGGAACTGCGGGATTGGACGGAAATACTGAAGCAAATGGGGACGCGTTGGTTGGATGTTCTAAACTTGTTGTTGTTTGATGAGCGCTATCATGCTCGCTGAATTTCGGTGATGTTGAGACAGGTTGAGATGTCACCAATATCGATTCTGTAGAGTGTCTTGATGTGCTATTTTGATGTTTGGTAGTACATGTGGATCGAACACTGTGACCACTTGATGGGGTCAGTGGCGAACAGGGTCTGCTGGAGCTGCCGTTACAGATATTCTGGTTGATTGGTAGACCTGAGTGTACAGGTATTTCGGAAAATGATTTCCTCACTGTTGCTGCCTCTTCGGAACTTAAAGTCTGCTGATTGTCCTATGATAGATTTTAGAGGGAGATGGTAAAGAAACGAGGTGCCATACGATAGTGTCTTGACAAACAGGCAGTAATTAGAAACAAAATTGTCGTTATTGTTCAAGATAACAATTAATTTTTATAAGCACAACGAATGATAGTCTGTGTTTAGTGTTTTGATGCAGAAAATTACGAATTTACATTTGCGAAGTCTGTCACCGTCTTTTCAGCGCGTGGATATCCCTGAGGTTATACTGAGATTTATCACTAAAGTTGAACGACGCGATGAATTTATGTACTTTTTCCTGGTTGTGATTAGATTAATCTATGAGTGTTTAAGACTAGGTGACCTGTCTCACTGAGATAGTGTTAGAAATCAAATAGCAGGCAATCAACCGAACTGAAGGATGACTTTGTGTGATTAATGCTCAGTATTTGCTTCAACGGCAACATGTCAAAGTAAACTAAAAGCGTCAATGGCCCAAACCAATGACTGTATGCAGGTCAACATGCTTTAGTCAGAAAAAATGATTCTCATGTTTTTACTAGTCATAACTGGTCGCATAGGCACAAGCATGCAGTCACACAATTACAAAGAAATATATAATGCATTTTAGGTTTACAAGATACATGGTAGCTGGTAGCCTACTTTGTTACGCACTATCCGATTGATTGATGAGACGGATGGAACATTTTCCAGTGTGCATACATGATCTTTGAGTAGTCGGTCGCGTATTTCCCAGGCAAACATAGTTGGACTGTCTTCTTTATACTTGCAAATCGCATCTACCACAGACGGTGTGGCCACTTTGGGTTTGGAGCCGCCGATAACTCCAGGTCGGATACTCCCGGTCTCGTAGTAACTATACAAACAAGAGGAATATCAAGTGGTTCGAATGTGTACCTGCTTTGAGACTGTGAAGGAGATTATCTAGAACAATGATTCAGTGAACATACACATCTGGATTGCATTCTAAATCGAATTCGTTCAGCGTTAGTGATCTTTGCTTCTGTTTGCTGTACATTACTGGTTTATTCATGGCACCATAATTATATGGCGTTATCAACACGCTAGAGAAATTATGATATGCTGGTGAGTTCGAACTAAACTAATCAAACATGTTGACAAATGTACTGAGTAACCAACCATCTGAACTTTGTTAATGTGAACACAATTTGCGATCACCTCATTGTACTCTTTTCTCATTGTGCAATTGAAGATCATCATCATCCTCACAACAGCCACCAGCCTGACCAAAATGTACTGTGGCTAGGGCCGCCGCTCATCTCAACAGTGACGTGGAATATCCTAGAAGAAAACACTACTAAGAAAGTTGAAAACTAATAAAAGAAGACTAAGTGAAAATGCTAGAATTGTATGGATGCAGGTGCGTTACACTACTACGGCAAATCACCATCTGGGATGGCGTCTCTAACCAGCGGTTTGGGTGATCACGAGGACCCCATCCATGGATGCGACATCTACCCACTTTGCTCAGTGGAGCCATGAGAGTCTGTATACTTCGTGACCACGTTGTTGCTTGACCACCATGTGGTTTCACCCAACTGTTGGTGGCCTCAGTATGTAATGCCCAGTACGGTAAACGACCAGATGACATACGGAGTACGTTGCCAAACCATCGCAGGTTGTGCAACGTGAGTAATTGGTCAATTGAACACGCATCCTGTGCGTTCCGGAATACACGCCGGCGAACTGCCACATTGCTCACGCGATCAGTCCATTTAATATGGGCTAATTGGCGGGGACAACGATGGTCAAACACAGCAAACCTGTTGATATCTTCTTTGTGAACAGGCCACGTTTCCGGACCATAAAGCAAAATGGAACGCACACAGGCATTATATACCCTTCCTTTCAGCGACAACCGGACGTCTTTTCGACGCCACAGATGACGCAGTTTGGCAAAGGCGACTCGTGCCTTTGCAATCCTCGCTGATATCTCATCAGCAATATTACGGGCTGACGAGATAGTGCTACCCAAATATATGAAACTGTCTACCGTCTCACGCGGATTACCTGCCATAAAATACCCCAGTCTTGAAGCAACATTTTGAAGATAGAATTCTCAGATAGGCGATCAGTGTATAAGATGTATTCAATGGTAAGTGATTAAGATCCAAGTTCTTCGCTCCGAGTCGTGTCCGGATGACAATATTCATTTGTAGCCGTCTGAAATGGTGTTCTTGTTTTGAGACCTTGTGATCCATTTAACTCCGTTTCATCTGTTACCCTTTACAGATGGAGTATTCTACGCTGTTTTAAATCATCGATGACGGTAGAAAAGTGTCTCCTCAAAATTTAAAATGATTGGTCAGACAGCTTTGTCACACGGCAGTGAGGTTTCATTGCTAAATTTCAAGGACGACGGCCCTTTACAAATATTTTGCGTTGGAACGCAATCTCCGGGTATCACAAGCAGACGGCACAATTTTAAGATCCAGTAACAAGCAACATGCTGTTTTAACCAGTCCACTTTTGAAGATCTCATTGGTTGGGCTATGTACTGGGGATACCAACTAGTTTTTTTAACGTCGAAACTTTCCTGCTTATACTGTAGCTGGCTGAGGTAGTTCGAGAGCCGAAAGGCTGGCGACTTATCTTGAAGAATGAAAGGTTACTATCATTCAGTTAGTTATTGAGAATCCCATTCGTCATCCGGTTGAGGGCACCTTGATTTGCATAGTTGTGACAATTATGCTAAAAATTCCGGTTTAGTGACATCAGCACATCTGATGTTAGACCGAAATGGCTGTGAAGTACTGACAACTAACAAAAAGTGACCGTAACGTCTGAAATGTCCTGCAGACGTAATCTTGCATCTCTGTTGTTTATCGGCAAAATGCTGAGACATTGTGCTCTTAATCAGTTGAGCATAAACATTGCCTTATGAATTGTGTTTCACTTATCGCATTTCACGGCAATGTCTGTCAAGTTGATAACGTGGACAATAATGCCATTGGTGATTTCAACGAATCCGTAACCACAGGCATTGCGCCAGTTAAATTAGTTATACAATCAAGTAAACGTCACATAATTTCAGTCACTGATGATCACTCCAACTTTGATTATCATTGGTAGATTTATCAATCATTAATTATTATGTTTCAGTAAGATATTATGGGAGGTTTAGCTTCTAAATTCCGCATGATCTTAAGACCGACTGTAAACCATTAATTTCGTTATAAACATAGTCTATTATGGCATAACTTCAGTGACTAGCCCATCAATTAACAGTCGTAAAGTCTTAATGGGAAAAGGTCTGGTATTACTCATTCCCAGACTGAAATTTTCTTGATATTTATCGGAGAAAAAGGGCCAGTAGAAACTAAGCGTTTAAAGTGAAAATTCCATATATATATAATCTCATCTACTGTCCGTTATGTCGGCCACATTAGCATTGTTATATTTAAGCGGCACAGACCAAATAACGTCTTCATCAAAACGGTTGCTCTCTTGTGTTCTATCCTAAAGACAGATTGTTAGCGTCCTCACAAGTAAAGCCGGATATCTGTACGATAGTGAAGGTTACGTGAAATTCGCGCTTCGATGGTCAAACGCCAGAAATTTGTGTTTGATTACTTAGATATGCTACAATAATGTATGTCATTTTCTGCTTGCATATGTGTTTACTGTAGCGTACACTTAATTGTAGTCGGAAGCATGTTTACAGCTGCGTCAAAATGAGGAAGATGTCCTGACTGATAGTAGACCTCTGGCTTCCGATGACTAGTTGCAGTCACGTGAGTGAACAACACATCCCAACCACTCGTCAGGTTCGAAGATTTCAGTCTAACTGAGAAAGCTTTTTCACCCGTTTTACTGAGTGGACTCGGTAGGAAATGCGATACACTTCTTCTCCAGAGGGTCGGGTAACGTGGACAAAACACACATTGCGACTGCCAACAAATCCATACATTTAATTGACCCATCGTACCCTTAAGTTGAAGAACTAATCATGCCAGCCTGTATGCCTGATAGTAACCGATCTATAAACAAAACACTGTCAATTTATTCAAAACGAACGGGTTTTTAATACTACATACAGTGTATTGATCGTTTATTTATTCAGCTTTGTATAGCTCTCGATTTAGCGATTTTCCACCCTAGGTTCACTTCAATAGTTGATAAATTGAGCAAAACCCAATAGAGGAATGTATCGTTTTTTCTGCATGCTGTTTGTTTGATTCCCATTCCAACTGTTGAACATTTTGAAAAGGTTACTTTTGGAAAGAAAAGTTTATCCATTCTCTCCCTCTGTGTGCATGCATGTGTGCTTTCCAGACTCGTGTGTGTATCTCTGGAAGTGCACACGTGCATCAGCACGACAGTCAGTTAGTATAAACCTCGAGTGAATGTATTAACGTTTGTGTTTGTGTCCACTTGAGCACAAATGCATCCAATGAAGTCGTCCTATCCTGCACAAACCCATACGCGTCAACTTACCAGCTCACCAGCCACAAGTTACTGGCGGGTTGTCCAACTCGGCCTCAGTACCGAACTAACAGTTGTAACAAACAGGCTCCTCCATAAATGACGGACCGTTTTTAATACCATTTTCCTCAGCTTATACGAGTTTAGCTGCTTGGAACGGTAGTCTGCCTTGCATACGTATTATCACTAACTACAATCGGTTTCCTACTCTGTCGATCGATATACCGGTCATCTCACCCAGTTTTGTGGGGTATTTATTATCAGCGGTTAATACTGAATTATGTACGTAATTTTACATGTGCGGACATGCTATCCGATACGTATACCCAGGGTAGTGTTTACGATGACTTCCCTAATAGTCTCAACACCAAAAGCAGCGCACATCAAGACTGTACGCTTTGACTAATTGCATTTAGTCTTGTTAATACTTAAACGTCTGCTCGTCTCAAGTCTACGGATAGCACAGTGTTACCGCTGGTCATGTTCCAAACAACGTAAATAACGTTTGTCTTTGGTAGTCTTATTTTGTAGCACTTTTGAAAACTGCAGTGATTATATATATTTAGTGGTCGACAATTGGTTGGTGGAAGTTATTGGCCTGGTATTTTGTGTAGGAAGCTGTATGAGTAGTGGCCAAGGCATGGAAATTGAAATGGAGGAGGCAGTCTTTATAGCTGGGGCGATCTTCGTTAATGTGAATCACCTCTGGTGATCGACAGTTCTCCTGTGTTCATGGGTCCTACACAAAAGACGTTCATAAGAAAGGCATTACGTTACAGTTAGGAGGTTTGACGACTCAGAGTAGCAGACGTAAATCACTTTCAGCCATTCCCCAGTTGATGTAGATGAGCAGTCATGCGCATCAGATAGCTTCAGTGGATGAGCTATGATGAGCTTAGTAGGCTGTTGTTTGGTAATGAAGACTGCACAAGGTTTAAGGATATACAAACTTAGGTGTTTGAGTCATCTAGTAGGGATGTTAATTATCTGCCATGCCGAGCAAATTTCTCTCCGATACCCCACCCGAATAACTTGAGGTTCACGAAAAAACGTGGTGACGTATTGTTGAAAAATGAAGGCAGCTACCAGTTACGTAACCACTGTAGGTCCAGTTCATCCCTCTGAATGGTGTTCCTAAGAATCATCGTATGCAGTGTGACAAGTTGAGAGTGATGTCCACTAATCCGGTTCAGTAGCGTGAATATCTGTGTTCTTTGAATAATCTGTCAATAAAGTACTTGCAATAAGTGAATCCCGGTATTGAAAATCGCAATGAAACTGTCTTGCTAATGACATCTTACCTTTACTTACAGCCCTGTCAGTTGTTTTCAAGGTAAGCTTTAATGTTGGATATCTGTGTTTAATCTTGAGGGCCTTTCCAGAAAGTAGGTTCCCTTTCTGCTTCAGCATTTTATTTTCACAATAAGACATTTCCTTTCTCATGATTGAGAAACAGTTATAAATCCTTGTCAACCACTATTACATTTTAGTCGATAGTGACGGTGATACTCAATTTTACGAGAACAATGAACAACTTACCGGCCAAGTATTTTGCTTACACATCCATGAGACACACGTAGTTGCCGGCTTATGTCACATGGTCTGACATTTTGATTGGCCAGTTGGACAATTTGTTGACGAATTTGGTTCGGTAACGGGCGGCCGTTGACGAACACACCTCCAAGTTGGTTGATCCCACCGTGACCTTGAATGCAAAAATACACAAACTTCCAGGATTGTTGTTTTCTTTCATCAGATTTGTCGTGTATATAAATGGACAATTTTTCACATTCAACAATTATCCGGCTAGTTGAAGTACTGGTGTGAACTGCAATAACTGTCCGATTATCCTTCTTTACCTTATCGCCGTGACCAAATTTTTGAAGCTTTAGTGATCATAACTATGAGCATTTACCTGGAACGGTATACTTGATCGTAGTGAAGGCATGAATTTGAGGCTCCACTGATTTATGTCCTCAGTACAAGCATGGAGTGTTGGTTACTTCAAACCACTAAAACAGCGGGGAGACTTATTGTAGGGTGTTACTACTTCGTTTCGGCCGTTTACTATAAAGTCTGATTTTGTACACCGATGCTTATAGCACTGACAATCGATTGGGAGACCATAAGACTTCCCTTCTATTGCAGATAACTCTAACGGTTGATTGCAGCTATCGCAGTTTCACAGACTGTCCAGTCGGCCCCTTTCGAACAACAGAAGCACCAGACTCGAAGTTCGCTCTCATTAGAGCTCGTCAGTAGTGCATATCCTCACCATTGCTGGGACTAGAACCACGACCACGCTGGTCATGAGACAACCTTGTTTACCACTGCGCCATTGACCTCACGTAAGACACGATCGAATTATCATATGTGAACACTCAACCACTTTCGCTTGTGAGTAATGATCAGGTTGCCCGATCATCTCGATAGGAGACACAGTTACTGTCTGTTAACTCCAACCGATAACCCCGCTCTAACAGGAGCAAAAGTAGAGTTGATTGCTTCTTTCCGAAAGAGGCCGGTTGGAAAATCTATCTGAATACGAAGGCTGCGATCAAAGGTGTGTGATGTCCAACTTGAAGTTTACGAAATCCCTATCGACTCATCAGTAACCCCAATAGTCTTTGTTCGATCGAAACTGTTTCATTGATTTCTGATTTCCTGCCACACAGTAAAAGAGATGATCTGGCAGATGTTGTCTTCTTCTGCAACCAGTGAAATGGGTAAAGAGAACTCAGCACTACAACTGTACCGAATACCCTTTTGACAAGACGGATGTTGTATCTTTTCATCAATAACAGCTATGTGGCTTGCATAAATTCTGTACATTTTAAAGAGAGAAATTTGACTGAAATTATTGCAAAAATCCCGTGTCACCAAAAATCCACTCTACGATCACGGTCTCCGCTATTTCTGACAAATCTCAATTTATAACATCGTGTAGAAGTGGATGCCAACTAGACGTTCACGTAATGACTGATATATAATCAGCTATACCTCTGTCTGATTGATTCATCATAATACCTGAGGCCTAAGAACGTCAACCACACTTAAATTATGTGGTTCCCTCCACACTTGTATCCTATGCACACTCAAAGATATAAGACCAGAGATGTAGGTGTGCTGACTAGTTTTACTACGGCTAGTCTATGCTGTTTAGCCAATTTGCACATAAATAAAACTCCACTTTACTTTAATTTCAATTTCATGATACAAACTGTGAAGGCAGGCAAATAGTAGTGGCACCAATCTAAATGAAGCGCCGTTTACGTAGGGGACAAATGTCACAGTGGGTGTTATTGAAGTCTCCAATGGAGTAAATTGGAGTCTATATGGGAATATTAAAACAAATTAGACGAAATGTTGATGGGGAGAACGTAGGAAATTTCAAAGTCTATTTGTTTTGAGAAGGCCGAAGACTAGAGACTATTGGGGTCCACCGGTACCCCCAGAATACTGATATAAGTAGAAATGTTATGAACAAAGATTGCTGAACATGGAGGTTGTGATAGATAGATTTTGAAAAGGGAACTTTACAGCGTCAGGTTAATTGAGGAAACTAGACGACGCGTAGTTGGTGTTATAGTATTGGATACAATAATACTCGCAATTGTTTGACATGTTATATGGTTTTGTTAGCCAACAACAGGGCAATAACGAGAACAGCAATCAAGCAAATTGGAACTAATTATTCTGTCCAATGAAATGAGCAGTCATCAACAACACGGTCTAGCGGACAAGCTTCTTTTCGGCTAATCATCCTAAGGCTAAGCATAACGTTTATACGGAACAGTGTATCAACTATCGTATGGATTATCGTATGGATTAAAGGTCACATCGCGTGTTACATCACTCGATGGTGTTCTTACCAAGCGACACTACATTAGGTGTTCGGCTGTCACTTCATGTATGTGGCATGTACATTATAGGCTGCGTATCTGTATCAACCAATTGATTCCATATGTGATAGTAACTTTTTACGAATTGTATTAACTGGCAAGCTGTTACGTAATTCAGTTTATTATTCCGCCTTATGTAGACCATTTCTTTGACCTAACGATTATCCACAGAAAAAGATTAAACACGTACTATCTACACCCTAAACAACATCAGCAAACTCCTACGCAAACAATTTTTATGGTATTATGAGTACCGTACTTGTGAACCAATAGGCGTTATATTCAAACCTGCCGGTGGCAATCGAACAAAAACGTACTCACCCGAGTTCATATAACGTTTGTGCTATATACTAATTTTCACGATTGAATGTTAAAACTTTATTGGTACGGATTAGATTACACGAGCTCGTTCGGCCAATGAAACCTCGTCTTCGTCATGCCGTTTTAAGAACGTACAGAAATTTTATCATTTACTGAACGAGTGTATGATTATGGTTTCTACAAACTAGAAATCCTTGTTAACATTTTATAACAGTAGCGAAATTCGGGTTTCTTTTCCTGAGGGGCTAGCTGAACAGTCGATAGAAATGCGACGGCTGTGACTAGTTGTGAATGATGTTTGAGATAAGTTTTTATTTACTGCTGTAAGCTGGTAAACGAGACACGAATCATGAGGTGGCTTTTTATGCACTTGTATGGAACACTCTAGAATTAACTGTAAGTCCCATGAATTTCCATAAATACAAATTAGTAACCCACTGCCTGCGGGTTAAACTATCGACAAGGTTAGAGCTTGGATCTGACTGTAACAACTGTCATATAGCTAGCCATTCAAACTGTAAAGCCTTCATGTCATCGGGTTATGGGGCAAAATAAAACTTGTGATCATATCATCCTACCAGCGGGGTCGGACATGTTTCATATAAAACACAATGTAGACTAGCCAAACCTGTAGATTTTCTTTGATCAAGCTTTAGCAACTCGACTTCTATTTTTGCCTATGGTATCCGTTTTTTGTTGCACAACCTGAGGGAACAGACACAAAGTATGTCGTGGGGGAAAGTGAGTTATTCACTGGGGTACTCATTAGTCTAGGCTAGATGCACATACGTGTATACATGCCTTTCAGTGACTTGCCTTTTTACTGGCGAAATATTTGGTGTTCAACTCTAGAGCATAATGAAGCGGTTCGATGGGTGTATCCACACACACACACCAGAGTCTGAGCTATTTGTTGCTGACACATCAAGGCATTGCGAGGTGATTTTATCAGATTTTCATCTGTTCCACATGAATGCTTTCGGAAATTGTGTTCCTATGCCAATAGACTAATCAGTGTGTGTTTGCCTGGACATAAGTTTGGATGAATGGACATAATTGCGTACGCTTGGATAGCGGAGAAACACGTCAGAATATTGTGGCGTAGGGAGGGCGATCACGTGGAATGTTACTAACGTCGATTTGGAGTGGGGAAGGTTCCGTTGGGAACACAGTGTGCTCGGACGTGATCCATACGCGTAGGTGGAATTAATAAGTCCCCCATTCGTGAACTTCTGACAGTATAGAAACAATCAGTCAATCCGTGCACAATCCACACACTTCAAGTTCAAACTCTGTTGATAACGTTTACTTACATTATTGCTTCTTGCCGAAATATTTGTTTGTTCTAGTGTGAATTTTTCTATTTTGCTTGAAATGCGTCGGCCTCCAAATTAATAATTATCAACCGTCGATAAACACAGATGTTTATTGTAGTTTTGTTGTAATAGCTTTGCTCTTATTCAATGGAGGAAGAAAGTAAGATTATCCGATAGAAAAATAACCTGTAAGTCATTCGGCAATTGAGTTCCGGCTTTATAATATCCTCTCTGATTCGATATCATCATTCTCGCAAATTTTATTGATTGAACAACACGCGCATCCTATAGCAGTCTTCACAATCAGACACTTAAGCTCGACAGACCTCCTTCTATTAATAGTGCTAGACTCGAATTTCTCTTCACAATTCATCAAAAATCAATACTCCTACTCCGAACGCAGTGAAACACGTTTTGGTGACTTTTGTCTAGCTTCAAACTGGGTACGACTGAACTAGCATATCTAAATGTTCAGTCACGATTATTTGCTAGTAGCACTCAGACAACCTGATTGTTTAAGACTACTTACCAATAATCTAGCATATAGCAAGATATTCCAGTGAGCAAATGATCAGTTGAATGGAAAACAATAGGTTAGATAGCAATTACCGTTTGCAGCATTTGGAGTTGTACATAGTGGAGAAATCAGTTGGACTATATCAACCACTCTGTTGTTACTATGTTTTCAAATGAAATTCTTATATACACTGAGGAATTCCGGTCGAGTTGTGTGTGCGAGGTAACATAGTGTCTCGAATGATCAGGTAAGTATCTTCGTTTCAACTACTTCCGGTATTTCTCTGTGACAAATTAATCTGGAGTCCGTATCACTTAAACTACGTGAATATCCTAATGAGTATGCGGCGCAATCTGATCACTGTATAAATGCTTTGGTTACAGTTATCCGAAGATGCAGGAATTTTGTATGAAGATAAAGCAAAAAGCTGACTTGTGGCGCACTATATTCCATTTCATCAGTTTCATGATAAAGTTTATGATTTAAATCACACCGTCTGCAGCAGATTAGTCAGATCTCCAGTAAAATGGACTACGAATGAACGATTGTCAGACGTAATTATTTTGATACTATTTACACCATATCGGGATGAAAAAGATGTTCATCAACGATAAGAGCCTAACTTAAAAATTGACTGATCTATTATGCGAACCAACATATGTAATACTTAGTGTCAGTTGCACACAAACTATTGTGAATGACTTATTCGATTAGTAAAACCAATAAACACCCAGTATTAGTCTAAGTGTCCGCATCTTGTGACCATGTGGTTGAAGCAACACATAATTTCGGTGCTTCCAACTTTCCTTAGTCACTTAGACAAGGTAAAGGAAGAACTACTCTCATTGTTGAGTATTTCGACTTATCAATCCGATCAGGTCTACATTCGCGATTGTAGTGTACGGTTACATCAGAAAGGACTGTCAAACATTTTAACAGAGGATAGCCAAAAGTTCCGCGAGTACCAAAATAGATGGCTGATAAAACAGGAATAGAAGGCCTTTAGGAGAACAAGAAGCCAAGGGTGAAGACGATGACGCCTGTGAGAAAGGTTTTACCGCGCTCATCAGTTCAGTGTGAAAAGGCAAGTTCAGTAGATAATTAATGATGAAGAACTTAGAGTTAAATAGATCGCGTGTGAATAGACGGAAATCTGATGAGTAAATCCAAATTAGAAGAACAGAGATAGAAGAAATGAAAGCAGAGGAAGAACACTTCTATGGAAAAGAATAAATAGTCTGGAAGCTCGTCTGTCATCTGCATTCTGTAGTTAACCTGTCATACATGCAATCAAACAGATATGAGTGTATGAACTCGGGTAGGCAATGAACAGATTAGCTGTTCGGAACCGACCGTGTTAGAACCTCATGATCCGTACCAGGTGGCGCACTTATTTATTCACCTTGTAAATGCACCAGGTTCCACGTAGTCCTCCATTCACAGTCCTTGCAAACACACCTGGGAGAGTCTAACACCGTAACAACTAGCTGGACCCCCGTAACCAAATAACCAAATAACGATACAACACCATGCTACAGGTTTGAGGAGATAGTGAGGACGCAAGATATCTGTGACAAGTAATGGGAAATTTTTGACTAATATGAATGAGGAGTTGCTCACAAGTGGTCGCAGCCCTCGCATTCCTAACGTCTTAAAGTTCACTTACTACAATATGCATGATTCAGTCGTGTGTAAGTGAAGTCATTGGTTGCTCATGAACACATGGTAGCGGGTGAGATGGTTACAACTCAGAAAAACATGGTCACAGTTGTCACTGCAAGAATGTGTACTGCGGACGATCTCTGAAAAGAGTGAAACTCGAGTAAAGTGCCATTTCCGAAAGGGACTGAGTGAACAGTCTATGTGAATTCAAAGAATGCGTTCAACTGTGGGTGATATTCATTTTATTTTGACACGGAATACTCTCAGCACATGTTAGACTCGTTCGGTTGAGCGATACAGTGCTGAATAGAGAGTACACTGGATTAGGCCAAATGAAATAAATAACTCTCTGCATGCTGTAACAGATCATCAAGAAGTTTGAAACAACAGGCAGCATACCCGATATAGTGCGACATGTTTGAGGCTAACAGTTCGTTCTTCGTGCAATCCAGCGGACATTTATCAGCATATGAATTGTTTTCTTAATTGGTCTCGTGTACAAGCTAGGTTGTCTTGATGGACACAATATGAGGGTGCATTCTTGAATTTGATTTAGAAAAACATCACACACTTTGATGCTCAAAGTAATTGAATATGGATAAAAAAATTCCTAGATTTTCGCTTGAACCTAAGCATAAAGATGATATGTTCTATTCAACTGGTATGCAGCCTGATGAAGTTAATTGTCAATATTTGATCGTCTCAACATCAAGGTAATATAGTAGTGAAAATATAAGAAATTCGATTTGCACATCTCAAAGAACTTATTCGTTAAAAATATGGAAGTCCACGGTTTTGGGCTATTTTCATACTTCATTTGAGAACGAATAATCCAGATGACATATTTAGACATAAGTTGGAGCATCATACCATCAGTTTTAGTGTAAACAACTCTTGGTATATCACAGAACAAATAATCATTCAGTACACTAATGATTCCTTACATGTTGTCATCGCTGTACGTAAACTCTTATGGACACTGGCTTTCTAGAAGCTCACCTGGCCACCGCAAAGTCCGGATTTACATTCAGTAGCATATCTTTGATCAAACATAAAAATCGAATTTTTGAGGAAAAAGTCTATATAAAATACGATTTAAGAGTTTACTACGAAATCTTCAAACCTTAACTGACACTTGTTGACAGGGCTATTCATAAGTATGCCTTGGAAGAGAACAGATTACAAAATCAGTAGGTAACTGTATGCACTGATAAATGGATCATTTTCAACTTAGGTGGAAGGTATACCGTAATACTGATTGCCCTAAAACTGGATCACACTAGCTTTCAGACTGATTTCTACGACTCACAAGTCTAATAAAATCAGGGACAGTTTAGATTAAATCTGCTTGTAGTGAATATTGATGCTCTAACGACAGAAGTCGTAAGAAAATTTGAACCCGGCCACTCATTTTGACCTGTTCTTACAGCCGATTATACCACATCTTTTTTAGGTCTGCGTTAGTATCGTACTTCGCAGTGGGTTTCCATTATTGAGTAATCGTAGATTTATATGTGACATCCATTATCATGAACTTGGTTCTATATTAACCCGTGGTTAACCAATCATTGTAAGAGAATCCACAAGAAAAGGTAGCATTTTAAATTAGTGGATGGTTCCACGCATTTTATTTGCGCAAATTTTCATGCGGAAGTGATCACATTTACCTTTTGGTGTTACATATCATGTGTGGATTTTGTAGAAGTATGATTCTGTTGCCTGACACTAACTGTGGTTTACTGTAGATATTTGTTAGGGGTTGGGTAGAGTGAATTCCATCAGTTATCTTACTTCAGAGTGGAGCAAACCGAAGAGCAATCAACCTTGAATAGCAAGTCACACCTCCATCTGGAAGATATTTTTGATAGCCCGCAACCGCGTTGCACGCTTGCAGTAAAATATGACAAGTATAGCCAAAATGAATCATCTGCCTATCAAAACTCTGAATAATACAACTCTAACCTTGTTATCAACAACGTAAACACTGAGTGTTTTCCCCCAAGTGAGCATACGGAATCGAGTTATCCATACTAGCGTGCCACCACCTGCACTCACAAGTACACGAAGTCTTTGTTTGACAACCACGCCTAACATGTGTGGATAACTTGGGAGCTTTATCACTGTTTGTGCTTGCGTGCACATGCCAATGAGTGTATCTAAAAATGCAAACCTTAAACTTTACGGCCGGAGCACATTCAACTACCCACTTCAAATTTTCTGAGAAGCTCCCTAACGGCTATGAGTATTGGCGAGTAGGCATTTGTTAAATTTAGACCGCTGTAAGGTACAATGACACGAACGTATTCCTGAAACCCCTGCTAACTGCATGCACTTGTTTTTACCTGCGTAAATACTTGGCTGACCTCGCTAGCACCTTTTCTTCTATGATCTTCTACCTTACGGTCAGCACGTGACCACCTTAGAACACGCGTCCGTTGGTTGCATGAAAAGATAGGGTTATAACAATGGAATACCACATACAAACATACACACAAACACGAACCAACATAACTCTTCTTTGGTTTTGTCGAACCATCAACAACAGCCTCTTTGTAGATGCCACCCGCCCCACCAACATCACCGCAGAACACAAAACACTGATAAAAATAAAGCCAACTTCACCAGTCGGTCGGAAACGGCATCGTCACGCTCGACGGCGTAGACATTTCTGTTCTGTGTATCTTACCCAGCTATCCTGTTGGGTAACCACTTGCAGCCATTCAACTGTTCGACCCTCTAAGTATGCTAATGCTGGACAAGTCGCGCGCCCTGCAAAAAGTGTAGGAGCAGGGATGACGGCGACAACGAACTAGGGAAAGTCAAACTTTGTGGTCACATCATCAGATGTTAGCATAGTGCAACTACGTATGGCTGAGGAACCTTAGAATTTCATCCTACGGAGATTTGGAACAGGGATGTATGCATGCAGGCGTGTGAGTGGGTGGGTCCGTCATAGATTCAAGCTTTTCAAACTCTTCCCCTTTCTCATACTTTCCCGCTATTGCGAAAGGAAGGTTTACTACTACACGGTAGAAGTTATTCTTACAGTAGAACACATGCACACACAGAAGCATCCATACATATGTCCGCACAACACAAGCAATGAACTAGAGGAAATTCACCGGGGAAATCATGCATGCATAACGGATGTTCGTGAAAATGTGCTGTGCGCAATTTTTCCAACCGGAGAATTGGTTGTTCGACACTTTGTATTGAAATTGAGGCGAAAGTGTGAGTTGGAAACAATGTTGCAGAACCACCTTGATTATTCAAGCATCGCATATTAATATGTTGGTCTGGAATCTATGTCATACAAACGTTATTTTCTATACTATAGTAGCACATTAATCGTAGTGTGTGCTAACAAAACAAAGTGGGTCAGTAGGAAGGGCTAACAGAAATTTCTCTTATACGTTGAATTCGACTCCTGTATGAAATAATACCAGTTTTTCATTATGAGTTGGTCTTTTTGACCACTATTTAGCTCCTGCCCATCGTTCTGACCGATTATCATTTTTGCTTAGTGGTCACCCACTGGGCGATGACTCGGCCACCGATCTTGAGTTCGACCGAAATTCTGACGTATAAAGCGTGGCTGTTAGGACAGCTCTAACCACGACCAAACTGTTGCCGTCACTGTACACGATTAGACATGCCTGTTAAGAGCGCATGTGCGCTAGAATTTGTTTGTATCCGATAGCAGCGCGCCAAAGCGTGCTACTTTAAATATGCGCTTCGGTAATGCACATCCTGGCAACGACCAGGGTTTGAACTCGGACATACATTCTTGTAAATTAGCTGTGTCAGCTTATGTGCCATTGAGTTCGCGTAAATCACGACTGAACAGCTATATGCAAACTCTCAGCCCCCTTCACTTGTAAGCAATATAGAGAGTACTCGCTCATTTTAAGTGGATACATAGTATTGTCCATTTAACTCTGTTGGAAAATTCGACCTAAAGGTATAACTGTGGTGGGAAGTAAACAATGCTCAATTTGCGCAAGTCAAATTCCCCATTACCTATAATATATGCTTTAATCAATAAGAACATTTTGCAAACGAAACACATTGTATACATACTCCCATTCCACGCGAGTCTCTTGGATCTGTTTATAAGTTACAATAAACCGATAACTGCGATATTTACCGACAGATGCCTATCAGGAAAAACGAAATAATGAGGATGAACACTACAGTCAATAAAGAAAATAATGCTCACTGGAAACACTTTTTGTAACTCCAGTCTGACTTACAGTTTGGCTACTCACAAGATGCTTAACACAATCGAACGTCCGATTTGTGATACGAAGCTAACTGGTATCATTTGTAGCATGAATTTCCCGATTAGCTGCTCGGTCATGTAGTGTAATTTCCATCCTACAGGTTTAGTTTGGGGGTATGTTATTGTACATAATTACGTAATCTTGATTTTTTATAAATCAAACATACTTTCTGACTGTTTAATATAATCGTATAAAACCTAATTATGAAAAATATGTGATTGAGTTGAACTAATACCAGCGAAAGAAACAACCCGCCCAGACAAGGCTAGCTGTGCCACATGAATTGGGAAGTTATTAGTATCACAGTTGAAAAGTTAATTAATTTTACTAGGAAGTAATCTAACAAATTTGATAATTTAGAGGCTCAATTTTGATTCATCAGGTACTACAGTGACTGACCCTGTGCATTCTGTTTATACAGCTTGTTCTAGTCTAATCAAAGCCCAGAACTTTCATACTTTTGTTTCTCCTAGATTAACTTATCTGTCAAACTGTTTAGCATTGACAGATTAATTGTTTCCACCAAATTTGTTGTCCATATTATGAGAGTGGTCAACTGGAGTAAAAAGTACAAATTCCGAAAGTCTTTAAGACTAAACCTTCCAGGCGGCTATGTGGTTTGAACAGTTTAGACCTGATCCGATAACAGTTATTGCAGCCATCACCAAAGCTGATGTCCCCTAAGAATACGGCAATTCCCTAGAGCCTCAATATACTGAGTAGTTTTCGTATGTCTTTTGACAGCCCCCTGGAAAAATCGGATCGCTGTGAAAGATCGTCATTCTAAATATGATTATATGTATATATGTGATTATATTGACACAATTCTGCCAAGATTGACAGATAATGAATAAGTGTAGCGAAGCCACACCCCTCGTTAGTCAACTGTAGCGGCATGGCTATGTTTTACAACATCACTCTCACTGAATAATACCAACTTGACACTTTCTCCTAGTTTACGCAATATTTTCAAAGATCATAGAATCATCGGTCCCTTAAGGTCGATACTTGATATGTACCGTTCACCGTATTTTGCTATTACTAAGTGCCTAGCTGAACTATTAAAGCTTGCCTATATGACGAAGATTATCCCCTTGTAACATTGTTGAGTCTGTTGATTCCGTGAGGGATGTTACTGTCAGGCACCATTATGTGGGCTCTTTTAGTGTGAGGCCCTTGTTCACATTTGTTCCGTTAGTGGAGTCTGAACACTTCGTATGATCAAACGTAACAACCGGGACATACGAACCTCAAAGCACTCATTCTGCACTTCACTGTCGGCGTTTACTTCACGTGGCATAAATATTTGATGTTCTAAATAAAATTATCATACGGATAAATAAGTGATGCAGTAACTTTCAGAAAAAATAGTTTACACGAGTGACCTCATTTTGTAGTTGTTTTTGGCTGGTTAGAATCCAAGTTTAATTACAGCATTTGCGTTCAAGACTATCCGACAGTGACGAAAGTGTTACTCAGCGGACTGAGTAAGACGTATCTATGTAAGTTAGACACAAAGTTATACTCGCCAGAGTATAGATTGGAATTAACAGGATACTAGCCATGCATACTCTCAATACGATGGAACCGTCAATGTGTTAGCAGTTGAAGCCGAAGGTTTAGACACAACATTTTCGTCGAGCCTAATTTGAAGTCGGTAGCATCTTGGACAACAAAGCAGTTTAGTGTTAACGTGAACCGGAGCAGGAATCCAAGTGGTAGCATGTATACAGGTCTGCTGCATGTTTTCAGACATTATAAGGTGATCGTTTTTAATTATACATCCCTTGAAACTGGAAGTATATATTACTGCTAGTCGCTAGTTATCATCTTGTGAGTGATTTTTGTCCACATTATATAGTTTTTTGTTTAAATATAAATGTACCTCTAGATTTACAAATATCTCTTTGCATATGTTACCTTGTTTAATTTATTACTGAAGTTTACAAAATTCTTTTAATAATTACTGATTTAATGGCATTTTTGTCATGAAATATATTTCGTTGTTTTTCGTCAGATAGAGAAAAACTGAATCTTACAACAACAAATTGATATAATTTAAAACTGGTGCATTTGGCTAACTTTCAGATAAATGTTTTTCTTTAATCTAACGAGAATGTCTTGAAATTGTGACAATACCAATACCTTGATCCAAAAAAGTAGTAATATCCGATGGAATAACGATGTAGTGTATCCAACAACTTTTTAGTGTACAGTATTGTCGTACTGACCAAACAGTTTTGTGGGATGTCCACAGCAGTATTTCATGATTTGATGCGATTCGAATTAGTGAATCTCCACGATACTTAATTGAAAATCGGTCATTACAACTGGTTTGTTACGGACGGAATAGCTTTCTAAAAATAATTTTTGACTTGTCCGTCTATCTGTGATGATTTTATCCCTGATAAGTATCGGTGAGTCTATCGTGGTACTATGAAATCGAACTCGCCTCACGGTAGCATGATCTAATCATTGCACCTGAATATTCAATCACAATCTCATATAAGCAGTGATAAGGTTTTACTCTCTATACAAGCGGTGATAATGTAATTGTCTCCTAAACTTTACTATCAAGGGTTTAAAACCAACGCGGGCTTATTAACGCCTGTTAACCTACGGAACGATGTTCCGGTAATTTTACGCACAGTTACGCCAAAGGACTTGAGTGTGGAAGTAAGTCATTTTTGGCTAATCAATAAAATGGATCCACGGGACTTTATATCTACACCCATGGCAGTGATTAGGTGATTGCGCTCTACAACTGGACGTTTCTGGTTGCGATCATGCGATCTAGCATCCAGAGTTCGAACACCATTAAAATATGAAAATGTTGCAACCAAATTTAATTGTCATGAGTTTTTAATAGCAACACGGCAATCTGTAAAAGGTGGTAAGGCAGATGTCCCTGAACTTAGGAAACCATAGCTTGGATATCCGCAACGGTTTTGGTCAATTGACGTATTCCTGCAAAATATAAGTATTAAATCATCATTCACGACTATTTACTTGGTTTCTTTTTACACTTAAATGTTTGTCGAAGACTCAGATGCTGGCAAAGCTGAGGCTTACGAACAGTGCCGCATCAGGTCTGATGAATATAGATGCTTTACTGTTGGTCTCTGTATGTGTTAGAAGACCAGAAACAAGCACAATTTGGCTTAAAAGGATGAAAGTGTGGTTCAGTGTGGACTGAAGCATACACACTTGAATACATCTTTGTCAGAAGTAACAGTCGTATTATAGTTTTACCAAACTTGCTGTTCAAGAAAAGCAAATTATAAGCGGAATTCTGCTGGACTAATCTGCCCCATTTGGAGACTTCTGCGAATAGCTTTTTTTCTTCTCCAAATCGTAACTGACAAATACACAAATCATACAAGAAAGAAGATCAGACCAAGCCCCTGTTGATGGGATGGTTCAATTTGCTTCACAATTCCAACCATCTCAGCAACACTAACATCGTCACTTCCGAGTGACATGCAGTATCCCCGATGGAACCTACCACATCGGGACACTGGCTGTGTCAACATCCATAATTCACCAACTCTTTTCCGCCAAACATCTCAGGAGAATTGCCGCCCTCGGCAAGCTAGACTTTAACGAGCTACTCTGACAACAGACCAAATTGATTAAGTAAGGGTTGCCTACAATTTAACTATTCCATTTTTACTAAGAACTATTGTATTCGAGAAGACAATATGTTAACTGTAACGTCTTTGGAGGTACTGCTTGTATCCTATGGATTACCCCCGTCCACACACACATACACTACTTCTCAGCCGACCTCTGTTGATGCCAACACTGTCGCCTAACCTACATCAGCTCTATTCATCGGTTGATATATTATGCATAAGTTGTAGGCATAAAAACTCATTTCAATCCAGGATGAAGGTGAAAAAACCCTAGACAGTAGCACAAGTCACACATACGCACAAAATGCCGTGCCCAAACGCGTTTTTTCACTTCACACGAGCTCGTTGAAAATCAATCTAAAAACACAATAGGAACTGGCCTTCTACTCTCGGATTAGCGTAAACGAATACAGCAAATTTGAGGCGTTTTAGACTAGCAGCTGAAGAACATCCGTTAACTCGAGTCAAGTTAGTAAAAAAACAGAGTGCCGTTTCGTTACTGTATGAAAGATAGCGCAAGGATTATCTTTTCCTTATCCCAAGTGAGATCTAGCAAAAGTTTTGAAAATGGAACGCACAAATTCTGGTGTTGAACTGATGTAGAATTTTGGTAAAATGTGACACATAATTAAAGAAGTTTAAATCCTCCGTTTTATGTCTATTCGACAAGCTAAGTCCAAACCGAATCAAGCGAGTTCCTTACAGAGTTGCCTGAACGCGTCTGTAACCGAGAGCCTATCGCGTATGAAAGATGACTAACCCTCTAGGCCTTCAGCTCCTATGCATAAAATACTTGTTAGAACTTTGCTGTTCCTCATTCCCCAACTCCTCAACAACAACAGCTCCCTGAGCAGTGCTAAGAGCTACCTAATCGGGGTTGCATCCGCTTTCGGACACTGATCGATCTGGAGCAAATTTATACTGAAGCAAGCAGACCCTCTCATACACATATGTATAACGTTATGATTAAAGCCTGGATAGTAATCCTTATCTGGTTTGTTTCATAGTAGTTCTATCCCTCGTCATCCTTTTTTATGGGTCGGTAACGCTTACATGCCCGTATAGGTTATATTGTTCGGTAGTTGTTCGTCTTTAAGAAAAAAAACCCAACTCTCTAACAAATACATGTAGTTTCTGGAATGATGCATTGGAATTTCACCCAGTTACTTGGTTAATGTCATTGATGAATCCGATTCGAAGGCAGGTAAGCAGTTTGCCGATAAACTCCTCGCTTACAACATACATCCAAGCTCTTTCTAGATTACTCTTAATCTAGCCGTAAAGATACCCACACCAAGGCTGATACATTGTCATACTGAATATTGCAGTTATTTTGCACTTACTTATCTAGCTAGGATTTTGCGTTAATTCTGAAACCATTTTTTGACAGCGCACTAAACAGCCAAGTGCATACTAGTTTCAAACGTTTATATTTTGTGTGTATACCACAAAGTTTTAAACTTGCGGTTACACTTACAATCAATGACTGTGATTAGCATTTTTAGCTACTATCATTCTTGAACAACTGACGACGTTGATGACTTAGGATTCAAATCTTGTGCTGTACACAGCGGCCTCTTAACTCGAGTACTCCGTACTTTACTGCCACCTTTTTTTCGGCCAAAGAACTGTCGTCTCATGTATTTCTAACTTTATCTTGTCTACTCACCTTACGAGAATGTCTTGTAAATTTTCCCAGTTTCACTATTTATGCTTCCCTGTTATTTTTCAAGACTCTCCCATTCCTACTGAGCTCATCGCTGATGACTGTCCATTTTTGGTTCGCAGCCCTCATTACGTGCGCATACATCGCTTCATAATATACCGTGCTCAACTTTACCACATGTGTGTCGACTAGGCGTGTCATGCACGATTGTCTGGATAAACGGGACTCGGGAACAGGTGTGTACTGGGCGTGAAGTGAGACAAGTTAAACCTGAGCAACAGTCGTTGCCTATTAGACTGTACGACTTTTAGGATGAATCTCATGTTCAGCGTGTTCTTATATAAATTCACCACTGATACAACCTTTTCTGGAAGTTCACTGACATAATGTCGACTGTTTAGCTGGGCGGTGAATACGTACCGTTGGTGATTTCTTCAGAACACTATATCCATTCTAATCACGGTTCTTTTTAACTAAAAAATTATCGCAGTTTTAAAAGCAGTGAACGAAAAGATTTCGTTGAATTGTGACATGAATGTGATTATTTATAAGATTATCATGTTCAAGCTAACCAATACAGCAGACAGTAGTGTGTGATTATTTAGTGAAGATGAATCATTATTTGTTAAAATAAGCTCATTGTGTAACACTCTTATTAGGTTGCAATTTATCCTACACAAATCCATCTAAGCTGAAAAAGTTTGAAACCGATTGAGAATCCACAAATTGGGAATAATCAATAGTTTCCTTAATAGGTGTGTACATATGAAACAGATTTTGCCAAATTTGCCTAGGTTTACCAGAAATATCCAATTCATTCTATTCTATCAAACTTTGGGAAAAATATCTGTAATCGTTCAGATACGTTTCTCAGATTACAGTTGTAGACTTGATGGTGTAATTAGACAAGTGTTACTTTATATTTCCAACAAATGTGACATTCACTTCTCACTCATTGATCGCTTGTGAGAGTAGTATACCAATATCAGTCGAGTTGCCAAACCCTTTCGCTATTCGTCACTTGTTTTGACAATTCTCGGGATGCAACCCTCCCCTCTTCTTCTTTTTCATCTATGTCGATTTACGTTAGCACTTTTTAAACAAATATGCAGATGATATCGAACATCAAACGCTCGATTCCGTTTCCTTCGTATGTTCAATTACCAAGTTGGTCAACGTTTTGTGCTCAGTTGTATACCAAATCAAATTGCCGCAACACGCTGTATTTTTTTTTACAAAAGACAGTCCCTATAAGGAACCATCTACTAACTTAAATTGAACACCGCACAGCTGACCAAGGTTTTTGCAGTCGGACTAACCTTTCAACCGGTCTGTTTTCAGTCTGTTTTCATCCAAACGAAATCTTCACTCCCATTTTTTAAAAAAGTATCTAGGGGTTATCTATAAGACAGATTCTATGTTTTTATACTTGTTTTTGAAGTCAGAAAGCCATCTTTGCTTACTCCATCGATTGGTCATTGCATGTATACGCTCCTGTTGATGTACTGTTCCGATAGTGTTGTCGATGAACTCGATGCTTTATGCTTAGTGTCGGCATCAAACTGTAGTGGAATTTCTCATACGCAATCTGGTGACCTCACCGTTTCTGGTTACATTACAGCAGGCGAAATTCTTAAGTCGAAGATTAACTATACTCTCTCGCTTTTCATTAGATCCACGCGAAGTATTTATTTACAGTGACTACCAGTGAAGTAGGAGATGGCTGATGATGCAGCCGGGGAATCGAGCCAATGACCCGCAGAATCGCGATCATTAGGTTTGCAAGGAGATACGTCAATTACTTTTCTTATCTATCACGCCTTCTATTTATGTGTGGAATTTGACTGGTGGCACGGTTTTGTATTTCCTCTTAATTTTTCACCAGCTAGCCTCCTAAACCAACCCAGTTTTATGGCTGAATTAACTATTAAAATTTTGAGGCAGATTGTTTCAAGTACTACCGTAAATAGTCGGGTACCAAGTTACCTGTCAGCTCCTGTCACTACTAATTTGCAACACATACTTATTGAGTTAATTGGCTTTCATATGTGGAAGATATGAGTACGACTTTGTTGAATTCTAACGTGAACTAATTGATGTGTCAGTCTGCTGGATCATTTAGCTGATTTCATATGACAGAGTGGAATGAGTGGGTAAGTGAACACAAATGTGGGATCTCCGAACTCCAGGCGTGGCTTTGTAGCTCGGCTGGTAGAGTGCTTGCTGCGGTTGGACTCGAACTGTTGATATTTCTTCTGTTTGAAGAGATTGAGGTAGTCAATGCATAGTCGATAGAGTATTAGTCACAACGACCATGTCGCAGATTTATAGATTGAAATGCCACTCTGTTTCCAAACTGCAGTGCGTGTTATTGATGAGCATTAAAAAAACGAAGGTCAAAGCTATCTACAAAATTAACAAATATAAAAAAATGGAAAATTAACTAATACAGTATGGTGGCATGAGCGGTATGTGTTTAATGGGCAAACTTCTCTGGGCGTCCACTATAAGTTTCGTGATTGCTGCTACCCAACATGTATGTTTTCCCCGTAAACTTCCCGCCAACTCGCAAATGGGTCAGGATCTATAACACTCAACATCTGTCATTCCTGTGGTAAAATATGTGACAAGGTCCGTCTGGTACATATACCCGAAAAACCGCCATGAAACCGATCACGTGCTACCGGCGAATTGTGACCATTAAACACATAATACTTTCGGTACCATACTTTATAAAATCATAATGCCACTCGGGCCAGTGAGACAGACCGAGTTTATGCAGCTTCAATTAATGCTCACCAGAAGTGATTTAAGGACTTTACTTCAATCAAGATAAGAAACACAACTAACTTGCAACTGAGTTAGTACCCAGAGGTTAAAGATAAACATAACATCTGCAAATCCATATTGCATAGAGTAAGCCAAAAGTACATTCATGTCACTGAGACGAGGCCCCTACGGCAGTTTCTATCCACAGAGTCCCGTATTAGGATAGAAACGAAATATACCCAGGTGTTTCGAGCGTTTTGTCTCTAGAGCAATTAAAAATGAGACAAGTCAAAGGTGATTTCCATCAAGTGATGCTCGAATTTTAACCCTGTAAGTAGCATGGCCATTTACAAGACCGCGCTGTGTATATACTACGCTAGTATTGTGACTGGTACACACGGAATGCATAGTACACTTAAAATGTAATGAACTGTAACACCTGCAGTGTCGAACTTGCCTTGAAAGAAGGGAGTTTTTATGGGTTGTCATTTGTTGTGTATAAGTATCTACGTTAATTTCGTGAACTGCTGCTTAAAAAGGCAGTGCTTATACAGCACATATTGTTAGTCAGGAAATGCGCAGGTGCATGCTGTGAACTACCAGAGATGTTTCGTATACTGTAGTTACAACCAACGTGGTATCACACGTGGAATAATGAACTCATCAGTTGGAAAAACCGATCTGCATGTCAACGTTTTCCATCTACTTCTCAATCACACTATGAGTTACTTAATTCATGGTTTTTGTACTGCCGACTATATGTTGTTGTTTTCGATGTAACCTTGATTACCGTTGCCGCATTGATGACTGGGACTACTGTAGCATGCGTTCGACCTCACTGACAGATCAGCACGTTCACGAGTTGAGTGTCATATTGGTCTGCCGATGGAGAGAATTGGGCATGTCTTTACGAAATGCAAAAGTTGATTTATAAATGGGTATTTGGTTGTACTTTGTATAGCAGTCCTTAACGTATGCATGGTGCACGGATTATCCCTAACTCCAAATGAACATTCACTGGATTAATATTAATGTTCAACTTCGAGTCATCAACGTTACAGTAGTGAAGTAAACACGTTGTGAATATCTTATTTTGGGTTACTCTCATAGATTCAGATGAATTACGGATGATTCAGTAAAAGGTGGAGCAACACCCGGACAGTACACTTTAGAAACACCGCCCTCAGAGTACTCAACGGATGACGCACCCCAAGTGGTTAGGGCTTGTGTTCATTTATGCTCTGACCGACCTGACCCGATTATGATTCACTTGTGTCAGAATAGCCAACTTGGCAATATGGCATAGTTTTGCCGTACCTAGTAGAGAGGTGACGCATTAAAATGACGACACAACTACTGGCACTCAAAAATGGTATGTTTGATCGGTTCTGCTAGTGACAGTGTTGAATGCAGTAAGGAACAAGGCAGGTCCTTGCGGGCACCTGGGTATCTAAGTACCACAGGAGTATGTAACCTTAACGAAAGTGAGAGTAAACAACCGTATAAAAAAAGATTCTTAATGCAACATCTCATACATTTCAGGGGATATTTGTGCTGTCCTGCACCTGCTGTACAATAAAGTCATTAGATTGAGGCGAGTGAAACACGATATATTTTGTACTACCAGGACAGTGGAGTGGTAGGATCTTTGACGAATTTAAACGTAACTTAAACATCGAGGAGTACTATATATAATAGGAAGATGGAGAAGGAAGTAACTGCTAACTTGGCACAAACAGTTGATTATTAATAGATGGTCACATCAAGACAGGCATGGTGGCTCGGGTGCGTTACTACAAACTGTTGATCGAAACCACTATAGAGCAAATCGGTTGGCCACAAATGCCAAATAATAGCTCACCAATCTCCCGAAAGAGCTGAACAGAAAACAGTCCATAGTTGCTTGTGTCTGTTTGACATAATTAAGACCATATCCATACTCAGCAAATCTTACTAAGCAGGTGATAGTGATATACGTTTTTTAAGCAAGATTTTCATTGTTAATTTCCGTGGGCTAATCGCGAGCTGCAGAACACCGGAAGACAGATGGTTTCCAAATATTGCTTTGAAGAATGAGTTAGTGTGTAGAGCACAATCCAGCTGGTTTCGCTTGATTGAGTTACATTGCAACCATAGATACATTTGGGCAGGACAAAATGTATCTATTTCAGCGCCTGGATAGGAGTCAAGTCAATACAAACTGAATAGCAAATAGCGGTTTGTCTTGGCGCCATGCGGCGTCGCCTAAACTGGAGAGCGTACTATTCAGCTACGACGTTGTCACGACTACTCTCATTGAGTAAATAAGATAGTAGAAAGTGATTATTTTTTATAATACAACAAAACTAAAGTGCCTTTCCGTAGCCGAATTCAAAGTATGGTAAAGCTAGTCATCTTAAATAAGTTCTATCGCATCTTATACCGTATATGAACGAACTATACTAACAATCAAAAGTTGTTTATTTGAAGTAAGTAAAAACGCTGGAATCACGAGCGGAGTGCCTAGAGTTGAAGCGGTAAACGATGCTGATGCTCAAACCTGACCGATTAAATTTATTTATAAAAATTGTAATTTTGGAGTCTTTCTTGTTCTAGTCAGTTCTTGATTTTCACAAGATTTGTGCACATTTATCTAATTGTGGTAGACCTGTAAATTTTCATTTGATGTGAAACGATTTTGGAATTCATTTACAAATCTACTCTTCTTCTTACATACTGATACAACCCATGTGATTATGCAAAACAAATGTTCAAGTTACCGTAGTGCAAAATAACACCATAGGATTGAACGAAAGTTCCACACGAAGATCCAATCTTTAAAAAAACACATAGAACATCAAAATGGATAAACCGGAAGAAAGGTAAATGTCCAAGTTAGTGTTTACTGACTAGTACAGGAACTACGGTCACAGGTGCACTATTCTCAGTGGGGTTTGCTTACCTGGGGGATATCGTTCACTGTGAAAGTAAGATATTTAACTGATGAGGCAGAGAACATCGAGTAAGATTGACAAAGCAGCTCCTCTATCTCCCATGAAGGAAAGTAGACAGACTGAGCATTACTAAACTGCAGTCGTGGCTGATCGTTTAGACGTGATAAGCAGGCGTGCCCAGTGTGAATCAAATGCCTCAGTGGACCACAAATTTGTCTCTTGGAAACATGGATCAAGGTTCAAATCCCAGTGGCAGAATGATGTACACTTCTGATGACCTATAGTAGAAGCGAAACCCTAGGTTGGTATCACCTTGCGAAGTAATGTCTGTGAAAGTTCACGTGTATAACGAAGCCCTTATCAAGTGTGAGTTATGTCCATTTTGTTTCACCTAAATCTCCAACTTCCCACCAGTACACAGAGAAAACTCATAACGAACCATTAACTGACTGATTCACCGCTGCTTCGAAATATTGAACTTCTGTATACTAATTGCAACACAGACGGCCCCAAATACCAGTGGCTGCCAGTTAAGTTATCTAGCAATGACGCCGACGGTAAACCCGAGGGTTAATGGTTGGAGTTTCAGTTACTGGAGCCACTTCTGTCAACATTTGAGCAATCTGGTACTCAGTACTTTCCACGTATGAATCAGCTTGTCTTATAAACAACCGGGGTATTTACGTACAGATGCTTAGAAGTTGGACTAAAAATGCCCAAACACACCTGTAGTATGTTAATTCAGGTCCTATATGTTTTTTGCAGATAAACGGACGTATAATCAAAGTGTGCAATATACAAATATGTAGACGCATCGTCACCGAGTCAAGTTGTTCGAGTTGTTTGTTTTTGGTCACTTACTGTCAAGAGTATTTTTGTCAGAGTGTCATGATACACAGTTTACAAATACCTTACGTAGCTGATGCACTATAATATTGATACTAAAAAGTATAGCTGAACACCACTCAGTGTTCCTATTTTCCCTTCTGTGCCTTAGTTGTGCAGAAGCACGTGTTGCTTCATTGTAACTCACCATCGCTATCTTTAAATATTTAGTAGACGAACGGTAACTCCCTATGGTAGATCATCATAATCACATAATCAGATTCTCTTTGACTAAAATACGCAATACAATTTCCCCAACTCAATTAGATTAGCTGTCGTAATAATATGCGAAATTATGCTCCAGTAGTGAGCTTGAAATACTAATGCTCAAACCGAAATCCTGCAATAGTGCCTTTTAATAAAATCTCATTCTAAACAGGGAATTTACTTGTCTAGTTGAGCAGATTCAGTGAAAATTAACTGATTTTTATTGTCCTTTGTCATTCACCCGTTTTCTCATTCGTTCAAGATTTTGAGATCTCACTTATGGTGTGTGATTTAGTTTACAGAAAATTTATGGAACAGTGTATATTGCCTAGTTTTATGCACATTTGGTTACCAGCCAAACTACGTCATAAGGATAGGTCTGAGTAGTGAACAGCTTTAGAACAAACTGTCCAGTAGCCTAAAATCAATGCATTGCTCATTATTTCAATCTGCTATCATTCCTGCACTACTCAGTGGTATTGCTTATGTTGACTGTTTGCATCTGGACCAAATTCGTCAAATCGATTTCACGTTATTTTGTCCATAAACGAAAAGTGTTTTTCTTTCTGTTGACTGAAGGCACACCAGCCATCCATAGATTATACTAACTTCAACAAACTGTCCCCAACTCGTTCATACCAAACTCTGTTGCATGTTGAACATTGAAAAAGATCAAAGAATTAATGGAGACACGAAAGAATTATCGGATGTTGATGACATTGTTGGGTATGAAAGAAAATGTAATAGCAGCCAGACTCTAGAAACTATCATTGCACCTCAAATGTTGGTCATGTTTTAAGGATAACTGTAAGCAAATAACAAGCAGTTAATACTCATTTAATGGGCAGGTAATGGTGAGAAGTCTGAGACCCTACTGGAATTCGGCTAGCAACGAGAACAACATGTCTTTACACAACAAGCTGGGTTAAGAAATCAACCGGGAACTCAACGTTAACGTTCGAACTCGCTTGCCCTCCACCCCCGACTGCGTCATGTGGAATCTACAAAATGTTTCAGACGACTGAATATCTCTACAGAATTGTTCACCAAATCCACGCTGGAATTTATCAGTGCCATCTTTGGATAACCCTACGTCGTAGCTCAGCAGGCAGGACGTCCGCAGCGCTAGGATATGCCGATTCTGTCCACGGTTCGAATCCTGCCGAAGTTTAAGCTTTTCAGAATGGGCTATTTCCTAATTTAACAAATCTTTTGCACTACTTATCAGTAACATTTAACATTTTTGTTATAAGAACATAGGTAAGAAGAACTAAACTTTATGAAAGCTGAAACGTTTTCCCCCCTATAACGCTTCACGTCAAACATATTAGTACACAAGTAATATGCTCAAGGACATTCATCCTTTTTCTTGACATATCTTAGAGCGCCACATTTTCATGTTCCCTGGCGGTGGCTTCTACGAATGACTAGCTGTATCTATTTGATTGATGGAATTAAAAATACTGGTTTTGGCGTGGATAATATGGTAAGGTGTGTACTTACTAGAAAGCAACACAAATACTGTCAACTTTACGTAGGACTTTGGTCGTAACGCACAATCGCACTCTGTTGTTCTCGCATAAAAATGTTAGCCGATTCAGTGTCTAACGCGTTATGTCTACTTACCCTTGGCCTTGCCCATTTTGCTTCTAGTGTATATACCCTGAAAGTACTGCACGTGTTTTTGGGCCTGAGCTGCTGCAGCTGCCACTACAGCTGCTTGAGCATACGTAGACGGAGTGGCAACGTGCGTATGGTAACCAGTGAGGGGATGCGATTGTGTAGACGGCATAACAGTCCCAAACAGACTGGGTGAATCGGGTGAGGAACCAACCGTGAACATGGTGGACGACACCGGTGACGGCACCGTAAAATAATTTGATCGAGGACGTTGTCGTGTATAAGAAGCTGAGCCCGGTTGGGGATGTGATTTGGACAAATACATCGGCGAGGTACCTGGACTGAATGCATGGTTGTCTAGGCCAGTCGGTGGACAGGCTGAGCCAGTCGCGGCAGCCATTGCTACTCCGTGATACAGATAGGACCGCGCATAACTGGCGGCTGCAGCTGCTGCAACGACTGCGCATTGGCAATGGGGTACGCTCAGTGGATTGGTGGTTGTGTTGGTTGGAACTGCTGGGTTTGACGAATACCATGCGTGCCCAAGGTCGTGTATCGTGTGATCGAGTTGTGTGGGGTAATCTTCTTGTCCGGCGTATTGTGATGCACCCAATGTGCCCACCGGACTGTTGAGTTTTGTACTATAATCGGTTGAAACATCATGATTTGTTGACAGTGCTGTTCCGGAAACCATGTGCGCAGTAGCCCGTGCATATGGGTCGCTTACTTCCAGAGTTGGCATTACAGGCACAGTGTATGGAGAAAATTCCGAGGAGGACATAGAAGATGATCCTGAGGAGTTGAATGAACTGATCTCTGCGTTCATAGCCGAATTATTCAGGCCCCAAACTGCCGGTGGCCACAGGTACGATAACCCCGACATTGTAATGGAAACTGTTATACACCGGTGGCGGTAGCGCTCAAAAATATGTAATTGCAGTAGAATACTTACTGGTTCAGTAGTCCTTAGCTTAGTATGATATGACTGAGTTTCAGCTTATCAACACACCAGATAATTTTCGTTGTCTCGTTGTTGCGGTAATGTCGTATGGGAACCCACTAGCACACACACGTTAGACTTGGTCGTGTGACCGATTTTCCTATCCCTTGCATAAAGTGGAACAGAGAATGGAAAATTTCTGACCCGGAAAATGTTATTATTGGCCAGGTTGTATTGTTGGTCTATGTGCCCCACACCCACCACATCGGTTGTCGCGTTCAGTCTTTCCCGACTGATATTCCCAAGTTTGCCGCGCTGGAAGCAGCGACCGGGTTGTGGACGGCTGACATACTGCTTGAAGCTGATTGGTTAAGAAAGGAAAATAAAATCACCAAGTGCAGGTTGAAACGGGGACAGCAAATATAATCAGCCATTGAAAAATCCTACCTAGTGAATGGCCTCCTTCAAACGGGGTCAATGGTTCTTCAGAAAATGGTGAAAACTGTTCGATCTGATCATGATCTTCAGTTGCACTTCACAATTCTTATAGCAGTCTGTAAGATCGTATTCTGCCTTAAGTAACATGCCGATAAACACGACGTCTCGCAGCAACAAACTTGACTCACAAAGAGCTGATACCGTTGTGGCGTTCCATATATATATATATATATATATATATATATATATCGTCTCATACAAATTAATAACATACATACTTTTAATTTTGCTTGCAGATCGATGTCCTTTTAAAGTGGTCTTCTCTGAACTAGAGTACCACTGAGATACTGGAAAGTAGTGGTTACCCTACAACAGTATAGCAGTGATTAGACATTAAAAACCACGATTATTCGTGACGCGCGTGATTCGCACACTACCTAAACACATGCTAAATAACTGCAACGCATTAAAAAAACCTGAAGCGTGCACATTTTATCCGTGTAATAACTTAAAGTATGAATGAGATTTATTCCTCCAAGTTTCTTGTAATCTACTCTTGGGAGTTTGCTGTTGACAGTCACCTTTGACATGCATGAATGGGCCCAACCAAGTCGGAGAAACTCTACAGAGTATCAATACGCCGCACCTAATCCATATCTACACCAGATTTCAGATCCATTCTTAAGATGATCAGCGTTCTGATACAAAATACAGCAGTGGCAGGGATGTGCACCACTGACGAGCTCTAATGAGAAAGAAACTCGAGTCTAGTGTTTCTTTTTGAAAGGTGTCGACCGGAATATCCATGAGAATGCGATAGCTGTGTGATGTTCAACTTGAAATCAATCAAACCCCCGACGAGTCATCAGTAATACAGAAATACGGCGTTAATATGACCCATCTGAATATCGTTTAGGTTGCTGATATCTAGTGAATCCAACCGAATTCTTAAACGGTAGTTGGCTGTCATTGTAAATGAAACACCACCTGTTGCACTATCGTTACTGGGCCCATGTGCGGTTTATTCGAATACAGCCAATTTCAGCTGTTAGTCATAGAGTGTTGTTCACGAAAAGTAAGTCGGACTATTTTGGAGTCTCTGAGAAGACACTGATTGATCCAGTGGAGAAACGGTAAAATTTCAATGCATAACCTCATCTCAGACGCATAAACTAAACAAACTGTGCGATGGTGATGGGACACAGTTGACTAGATTCTCAAACGGCAGCCAAAAACAGTCCGTTTACTTGTCGATGGACTACCCTATAAAAGCAATTCTTAGGTTCAGCAAAAACCATTTCCGTCCATTAAAACACAGGATATTATTTCATTGTAGGGCTTATGGCTATTCATTTTGTTAAGTTACCTGTCACTGCGTGAATGAGTTTATTTTGGTATTGTTCAAAGATTGAATAAACAAATTTATCAGTGAATATTTACACAGACCATTGTTCTCTTTTCACTGGTTATTTATGAAACAATCCAGCTGCTGATTCCGACACTAACGGATTAGCATACATTCACTAATATTAACAAATGGTCCCTGTGCACAGGTGCAATGCAGATCAGGAATTTTTTTTATTGCCAGCCAAGTTTGCTTCTATTTGTCACAAATAACGTTTGTTTTCCAATAGATTATTGATCTACTCATGCGCCGGTGGGATCAACGCGTCTGGTGTATGCACGCATTCTCCTGCGGGCTATCAGCCAGCTGAGCAAGCGGCAATAGCAGGTGGCATGACAATGAGCTATCTTTTCCCTGTGTACACATGTGAAAGACCTGACTAATAGAATGAGTTTGAAGGCACATTTATCTTGAAAAGTTTTTTTGAAGTTGAACACTTCACCAATAGGATGACTAGGATATCAGAAACAGTGGTAATGGATACAGATAGAGGCAGACTGACATGTAGCGCTATGAAGAAAACTTATCTGTGCCATTTTCTTATTGCACACTTTGTACAGCAACTTCGTCGGCTCCGATCAACATGCGCTAGTGTAGGATTTCTAGTTAACTATGTGTTCAAAAGTGAAATGGCCGCCTACTGACTTAACAGTCCTGTACTCTCAGTCATTGGTCTAGACTTCCTATTGTCTAAACGACTAAACATTGCAATGTCGCCGAGTTGAGATATACGGTCTGGTTTCGAATTATTCCCTCCGTGGTTTCACCACTAACTCTTGATTTGGCATTATCAACACGACTTGAATAATCTCCAGAATACACAGTAGGCAACAAACTCGTTCTCATTTATTCATTAAACGCAACTTTTATATGAAACCAATCGAACGTAACAAACGCTGCGTTCAAATATCAGTAGAAACATCTTAGTTGCAAATGAAAAAGATTTACCGCGACTATTTTGGAAGTATGACTCAACCGGAACTATGAAAGTGTGACCTGTCCTACAGCGAGCGGTAAACTATTTAGGTGAACTGGAAATACGAAACCTGCTTGATTGTTGCGATAAATGTGAACGCCTCAGCATGACTTATGATCCGGTTTATGACTACCTGCTCGGAAGTCTTTATTTGTCAAGCGCATATTTCACCGGACCGTAATATGCAAGATGTCTTTTTAATTCACCAATAAATGGTTTTCTGGTTACTATGGATTCAAGTTAATCCACTGTGGCATTACCTACCAAATACGCATCATCGTTACACATACATTTCACAGCATATTTCGTGTTGGAGGACTTTTTTCAATCCGAAGCCAGTACCGAAGTTTGTAACAAAATATAGACCTTTCCAAAACGTATTTGAACTTTATTTGTGGGTTAGAATCTATTATGGGGTCAACGAGACCCATTCCATCGTAAAATGTCGGATGGGGATCTACGTTGATTTCGTTGAGAACTGAACGTATGAACCAGCAAACTGGGGATAGGTTGCAAACAAGGAATATTTGTGGGATAAAAAACAGTTTGACCGATTGTTGGTAATCCTTTGATTTGACGTTAATAACCGAATAAATTACATTGCCCCCGACGTACTGTTTGGCATTACCAGGGACAGGTGGACGAATCATATGACAAGAAATAGGCAATGATCATTGCAGAAACGGTATCTGGGTTAAACTTTTCATAATACTTTTTCATTCCAGTTATTAGGGTTGGAAGACTGTTTCAACGAGTGGTGAACTTGGGAATAATCACTTCAGTTACAGGTTGATTGTGTGATTGATGGTATATTAAGGGTAGGTATACATTTCTGACTCACAATAAACAGATCAGCTTGTTTTCAGTTACTCTTTGTGCCAGTAACAAATCGTGCTAAATTAATGAAGTTTACAATATCTGCTTCATGACAAGATACGGTTGGTTAATTGATATATTGTTATTTGAGAAAGTGTAATGGTTTATTACTGGACGCGTGCATCATTTCAAACCTGTCCATACGATAAACGATCAAGAAAACTACTTTTAGACAACTCCAGATCGAATCAATTGGTTACAAACAAACACTGAAACCCATCTTATGGTTTAGTAATTTTGTAAGACATCGGTGGAAATGATACAGAGAAAAACACACACAGAACGAGCACGCGTCGATCAAACTATCAAGCGGCTGGTTAGCATTCTTGAGCTGTCGTAGGTCGCGGGTTAACGAAGACAAGTACAATAGCGTCTTATTGGCGCAATCAGGACGCATTTAAGTGTCAGTTACCATCAACATTCGGTACATGCTATGTAACCAGAATGACGATAGTTCATTTACCACCGGATTCGCGATGAACTGAATAGAAACCTAGTTGCTAACGCTTAATTTATCGACAGTTAATTTACTGATATCTGAACAGGTATAAATTTATGGTATCTCTCATAAAAGTGTTAAGCCATCAGTGTAATGCTCACGATCGAGACGAGCTATATCTGTTCATGGAACGTGGATACCTGAGACCATCGATCTAAGTTCACCAACAGAAAAGTAGATTGAGACGATCAAATTGGGTTTATTTCACACAATGATCCGTACTCATCGGTCTGATACGAAGTAGTTAGCTGAGTTTTAAACACTTGACTTGGTTCACCCTTCGGTAATCTACTTAACTGGTCGAGTTGGCTCAAAACGATCATTTAGCGAGTGTTGCGATTAATTCCAGTTCTGTAGTGAGTGGGTTTATTGCCAGTAGCATCTAACCACATTTGATAGATACTTCTCCGTAAACGAATATGCCAAATCTTTCCAGTTGTAAGACGTCGTTAAAACATTTAATGCAAGTTTACAGCGAAAATTGTGTTTCAACAACAGTCTGGCTGTGTGACTTTGATAAGAGACCAAAAATAGAAGGAAGATGACAACCACTTCTTAAAAAAGATATTGTATAAGTAGCAGCAAGTTCACAAGAAGATGTCCATCGGTCTTGTTGCAAATAACTTGGGTTGTTTGCTTACTGCCCATTTAATTCGTTTGCTGCGTCACGCTCTCATTGGCAGAATCATACACGGGGACAGCTAATCTGGTCGATTTGAAACCAGAGTATCCACGAAGTGTAAACAAAACGGCTTTGAAAGAGTCATAAGAATGGGCTTGGCCCAATATGTCGACCTGGACCTCATCAGCAGACTGACCTGGGTTCCATTAACAAATTTCCTATTGATATCACACTAAAACTTTATCGTCCATCTGTCTATCAGTTCGTGCTTGAAGCTAAATGAGCAGAAGCAAATCCAGAAATTTACGGGGAATTTCAATACAACCATATCCGCTTTTAATCTAAGCATTGACAAGCGGAGTAGATGGTACAGCTATTCCATACTCAGTTGATGGGCGATCGAACATATACGACAAAATGAAAACGACTAGAACCACATGATTTAACTGCTCATTTAACTTAGCAGATCGCCTAAATGGACACCTAACTTCTCAAGATGCTTATCAAATGGAACGTTTAGCTAAAGTTTCTATTTTATAAAATTATCGTAAATTCGATTCTTTCTTGATTGGAGCCACTTGAGACCTACTGCAAATCAAATCTTAAATTTCGATGATTCAATGCATAGAATCAATCAGCCCCCCACGAGTATTGCCTTGGAAGGTTTCACGTAGATCACTTCGAGATATGATTCACCCTTGACGTATTTCGATGGAGAAAATTATCCAATACTTGATACTGTACTTACGACGAATATAAATATTCAACAGGATTTGAGATCAACAACTCATCTGGACCGTGAAATTGTGAGGATTGTTGTTACGAAACTTACGATTCTTGTCTTTGTGATACGCAGTCATATGACACATTCATTTGAGCACTAAGATCTCAACACCGCAAACAAGCTGTTGACAGTTGGTCATTAAAATCCACTATTTATATCTTCAAGGACTTATAATTTCTCATAATCTTCAGAGTTCCTTACCTCCAGCTACTTTTCTTCGTTGACTTTTACTTGACTAGTTGATTAGTTAGTAGGTTTAATTGCTTTTACAATTTATTGTTGCTCCGTCCAAATTTATTGTTAAATGGGACATCTTTGCGAATTCATTGAGAGTCCTGAGTTTATGCAGCTGCTGTTTGTTTGTGTCCTTATGAATAATTCAATATGATTTTGTTCAGTACTACACTTATGTGTATTGCCAATCAAACTGGGTGGTTTATTTTAATCTATCGATCAGCTGAGTAGGATTGGAGTGTTGGAATATCCATCTGGCAGTCATAAGTTGGGAAACTCTGTGGAAAATATACTATCGATTGTAAGTCTACTCTAGTCCGATGTGTACGGATTAAGTTATTTGAGATCTACATATGTTTCGGATGCAACTACCCAATTCGTGGTTCTATATAGTGTCTGTTTACGTCACGGTTGACTGAAAGCAATAGTTTGTTTATATGTAACAATAAGTTATAATACAGTATAGGAAGAATAACGAATGTTTTGATTATCTCGTTTCAAATGTTGTGCCCAGTTGAATGTTTGTGCAAAAAAGCTGCATTTGGTTTGCAGCCAGATAAACAGAATTATCTCGGAACACTTTCAAACATGTGAGGTAGTCTGGATGATAACATTAATGCGCCGTCGGAATTTCGTAAAATGTGCGAGAGAACATAACTCAGAGCAATTTGAGCTGAATGTCTCCGTTTTTGTTTTGGCTGAATTGAGTGGTCTTGCTTAGATCATGCATTTACATTTCAAGGGATTGTCTATACCCGGATAATGCATCACCCGCATTCGCATTCTCAATACACCTTTGTTCAAACTCATCATTGTGCCCTGAATATGCACGCTCATAAATCACACATAACTGCACTGTTTCTCAGAATTTTGGTTGACATCCAAGTCCTCGGGAAGAAGGATTGTCTGTTCTATTATCTACCAAATGATAGCACGGGTAAAAATAACACTTATCTTGCTTCATTGATATGAATGGTTGTTAACACACTTGGTTGTCAGTACCATTCAGAGTCACAGACCACTGACCGTGTGAGCAGAAAGAAAGGCATTACGAACAACAGAACTGCGTTCAATGTGTGTGTGTACCGCAAGTGAAATGATACTTCAGCCCGTATGAGGAGGTGTGATTGACTGCAGGCCACGTCCAGTAGGTCGTGTCCACAGATTCATAAGCTGCATGTAACTTTGTGCAAATTTTCCGTAATGTTTTTGTCCTAAACGTTTACGGAGCAGATAGGTGTGCTTGTTGTCCGAAACAGAGGAGATGTTGTCTCCTTACGACAAG
The DNA here is from genome assembly GCA_014338405.1 of Paragonimus skrjabini miyazakii. NCBI lineage: Eukaryota > Metazoa > Platyhelminthes > Trematoda > Plagiorchiida > Troglotrematidae > Paragonimus > Paragonimus skrjabini miyazakii. Next base: position 118,419 of record JTDE01000426.1, on the reverse strand, counting down.
TCCATATGTACAAAGCCTAATGATCAAACAATCTTAAAGAACAGCTTTCTAAAATGAGCTGCATGAACCACTGGAGGATCCAGGGATGGCATTAGTGGAAAATCTTATTTAGATATACCGAAATGGCCTACTTCCATCCTATTTACTATTTAACACACATGTGGTAACCTTCAAATTTGGTTCAGCGCTTACAACAACAAAATTGTTCCAACAACAAGATTGTTTCATAGAAAGGTGATTGGGGTCTACCTCCTGTCTGTCGCTAAGCTACATATTACTGGCTAGATCTAATTGGACAGAAACTCATGTCAGACGCTTGTGTTTAAATAGAGATGGTTAAAGTGTGCATGGGGGTGGCAGAGTTGTAGTCAGCTTTGTAAAACGTTCAATTTGTGACATGGATTATTTGGTATTCTTCTGCTTTTGATGTCCGTATGCATTGTATGGAATGTATGTCACGGCATAGTACTTAGGAAGTTAGAATGGCGATAAGGTGAAACAGCTAGGTAACCGATTTTTTAAGTAGTGCTTACTTAGAAACCTTACCCACGTTCCTTGTGTAATGCCCACACTGTTGTCCAGAAGTTTACTAACTATGATTGTAGTTAACTTATAGGATCTGGCTCATTGAGAAAACTGACCATATTCTTTAATACCTGTGCACCAAACCTCTAAACACACACAGTTTCCATGGAAAGAGATGTCTTAATGGACTGATAAGGTGAAACATTTGTTTTACATATAAAGTAGAATGTTAGTGAACAGAAATTTAGCTAAAATTGTTTGGTATACATTCGATTTGTCTATGACAAATGAACCAGGTGAAGGCAAGTACTTCAGATGCCACGATAAGCAACATATTGATGCTTTTTACCCCCATTTCTGTCGAAATAATCAATGGTTTAAATACTCATCTCTGCACGTGAATAGGCAGCACTGTTTAGCGCCTAATTCATCGGAAGTTTTATGCGCAAGCCGGTACATAGACTTTCAAAACGGATGGGAAATGCAGCGCCGCGATCCACTAAATCACGAGGCATACCAAATTTTGTCACACGATAAGTCGGTCTATATTTCTTGGAAACTATCGTTATGAAAACGACTCTCGTAACTTGTTAAGGCTTGAAATGTGTTCATAACTCCACCGAAGTCTGAAATTCAGTAGATAGAACAAACCTTCTTTCATCTGCCAAAAGTGACCTTGTTGCAGTGTTATTAAGTAAAAGACCCATTCAGAACATCACCAACACCTATTTTACAGTTAAATTTCATATCCGATTAACCATCGTTCCAGTTCATCAACTAACGCTACATTTACGCTCCAATAGTGCCGGTAATATTTGCGCGAAATCTCACGAAAGTTTATCTGACGAATATTGGACCATCATCCAATTTGTTCAGACGCCGTGTAACCAAATTGATTAATAACGCATTTTTAGCTCACTTGGTCGAAACCGAATACCGAACGAGCAGAAAGAAATCTTTTAGAATGTACTGTCCAATGCTAAATAATGCACAAGCGGTCGTCATATTCATCACCATTATAACAGCCATGAGCTCGATCAGACGATTTTGTGGCTCGGACTGCCGTTCACCTCAACATTGACGCGAAGTAAAAGTTGTTGAGAAGGTTAAAAAATACGAATGAACCAAAACTAACCAGAAGAACTAGAAATGGTTTGAACGCTGGTATGCCATTGATTGCAGCACACTGCCATCTCGGATAACGTTTCTAACCAGCGATTTGAGTGGTCACTAGAACCCCATCCAGGCAGACAACACCTATCCACTTTACTGACGGGAACAGTCAGGGTCTTCATACTGCCTGACTAGCCTGTTACTTTACAACCAAGTGTTGATGGTCTCAATATATAACACCCGGTACGGTAAACGTTCACTTGGCAAGCGGAGTACGTGACCCAACCATCACACGCTGTGTAGCATGATTAGTTGACCAACTGATTGCGAATCGCGCGCGCTCCGGAATACGCACCGGCCATCAGAATGAGAAAATCGGGAACACTGCCCAGACTATTTCAGTCCTGTTAGTCGAGCCAGTTTAACTTAATCAAAAACGGGTTGTCTGAGATATGTATACCGTTACATCTACTCGAACGGCTTGCATGGTTCTCCAAACGAATTGTTTTTTATCAGACAGACAGACCATTATTTTTTTTTCAAAGATATCTCAAACTCTCTGTCGTTGCATTCGTTTGTGTCGGTCTGAAGATGAACGATAAAACATGTTCTTCTTTACACTTGTGTAATCTGATACTGTCTTGAATTTGCGCTAGTTCTGATTTGCATGCCGGTATGTACAGTTCATGCAAAACTGTTTACGAAATCACCCCGTACCAATTTTTTCGTATAAAAAGCAGTTTTTCTACCAATTTTTTTGGACTGCCGCATGATTACTGAACACTTCCTTCAGTAAACGGGGCCACAAACTTTCAATCCAATAACAGGTAGGAAAATCAAATTTCAAATTAAAACAGAAGATACCGATAACCGAAAATGTATGGAAAATCGTGCCTTGTACTCGACTATGATGAAAAGTGAAAATACACAAAAACCTGTTGTTTTGCATGTAGTAAAATATAAGACTGTTCTATGCCAGTGCTGTAGATATAAACGCATGTGTAGTCCGAAGCATGCTAGTGAGCATTAATGCTATAATATTGATGTGAGATTAAACAAATGCCTTAATGTCATACATTATGACAGTTGGTAAAATCTGAGTCTGTAACCATTTTGAAACATGACATGATCTCTGAAGTGAAGGTAGATGTGTGTATACAGGATACAGAACTAAGTAACCTACAAATGAAAACCAGGTATAACTCCATATAAAAGATTATTACCCTTCCACCCTATTTTGGTAACAAGTCACTCTGCGAACGAAAACAAACACTATTGAAGTTGAGGATGGATTAGTGGGTTGTGACACGTCTGACGAGATAGGTGAACTGACATGGATGACAGTTGCCTATCGCAACCCACTTGCTAGCTCAACACCAACTATCCGTCACATGTGTCGAATGGTTCACAAACAACCGTATCGTGATTGATAGATCCAAATAACTAGCAGAGCCTTTTCATTGACTGCCAGAAAAATTCAAGGGCATCCTAGTAATTAGCAGGACAGTACGCGGTGTCTGGTCTCGCAGTTGATAATCTACCACAGTTGATTAACATATCCACAAATCTTACTGAGTACAATGCACACGGTCAAGTTGAAATACAATATTGGTTATTTCTTTGATAATGCTATCACCAACACCTACGTTAAGTGTTTGGCAAGCTTTTCGTTACAATCGTTGACAGAAGTTAGCAGAGAGAAATAGTTATTGGAGTATTGAGGTGTTACAATTTATTTGAGAATTTCTAAACGAAGTAAGAAAGAACTATGACAGAGCTATTTATTCAAAAGATATGTTTACTTGACGTTGAGAAGTGTGGAATTTTACGAAAACTGTCATCATTTTTGTCTCGGATATAGAAAATTGCTGGAATTAATTCTGTTAAAAGCGTAAAAACGTCGTCCATGACTTAGTTAGTCATTAGATCATACCTCAGAGGAGACTCATTTAGGTCCGACTTTGTAAGAATCGATACATTCAGTATAAGGCCTGGAACTGGAGAGTTGTGTATTTTTAACAATGGCGTTGTTCTTATCGAGTTCAACGGTATTTAATCCACTTGATTGACGGAAGGAAAAGTAACTGTCTGGGCGTCGAGTATCCGTCCCATTCAGAGAACGTCAGCACACAGTCATTCTGTGCTATTGACATTTTATCGTTCCGTTTGATCTGTATCGAGGCGTACACTTCTGGAGATCGTTGCTGATGAACTTACAGCGTACTTGTTCTGTTATATGAGTACTTGATGGTTATTTCAATCTTATCCGAACGACGCGTGTCTTGTTATGTTCTAAACCCAAGCGGACTGCACGCAACCGCACCCCACAAAGATGTTTCACTTGCGTGCGTCCATGTCCCTATACCTGTTCTAACCCAACGGGACAGCTGCTGAGTGAACTACACACTGTTATGGGTTAGACAGACGGAGCTTCGTTTCGACTTCGTGATATCCCCAGAGTTAACCTTATTGAATGCGGAGCAGTTCAGTTGTTGCCGGGATGTGCAGAAGGTTGTAGGGCCTGGTCGCCTCTGCGTTGACATGTTTCAAGGAATGTGTTGGACGAATATCTATTAGCGTTGGGTCAGCTGCCAGTCAAATGGTATCCAGAGCAAATGATAAAAATGCGCTTGCCAGTTGAGCGAGAGTTTGCTTGATTATCTGTATGGTTTTTTACACAGAATGCAGCCATCCATTTCATGTTTAACGGTAGAATTTTGTCAATATTCTTTTTAACTAAGATAAATATAACCTTCAAGACAGATCAGAGGAATATGGAAAACATATTGTATATACTACACTCAATGAATTAGAGAGCTGATCACAGATTACAAACAACCTGGTTGGTGAGTTCAGCCACACCCAAGATCAACTGCTTTCGAAGGAAATTTCTCTTGGATTTAAAACGATTAAATAATGTAGAAAACCTTATTCGGACTCAATTTATTCCCGTAGAAGAGTTCTGCCATTTATATAATACACAGCCTGGCAACTTACACATTAACAAATTAGTATCCCTGATTGTACTACTGTGGATTTCTGTCGTTCATTACACAAAATCAATGCTTTACGTAGCGAACTGCCTAGTCTCATTTATTGTTTCACATCTATCTCATGTGCGCGGGCAGTTTTTTGACAATTTCGATCAATAGTCCAAGTCATTCAGCCAGTTAAGCCAGCCAGTTACACTTCTGTGAAAAATAAACAGGTAAGTTGGATTCCTGTGTAAAGACAGATTCAGAGAATACCAATATGAACTTTCAGCTCTAATGTTCTGTCACTTTCACAACAGAAAACAAAGAGCTTCCAGGAAGACTGACATTGCATGGCTATGTTATCATAGTGGTACACGAAAAACAGGATGCAGAATACTGAGGTTGTAATATTAGTCAGACGCTGTTTACCAAACTCTCCTAAATAACAAGACTGGGGTAGATGAAGTTAGTCGAGTTCGACTATTATTTCAACTGACCCACGCTAACAGCTATCTCAGTTTTATGCAAAAACTAGATTTGTCGTGGTAACTAATAAAGAATTCCGCCCAAATTGTTACTTACTCAACTCTATAGGTTTGGTCTCATACGACTGGTTGTGAAAGCATGTTCTTGAGTACATCCTCAGTAACGGGACATAGTGTGCGCTTTTGTTGTATCCGGTTTCTTTTCAGTACAATCCTTCTTATCAGACAATTGTAAGTGTCAAACTACTTTTGCTTCACAGAATGCTTAATGTACTGACTGAAACCATGCCGTAGTTCAGTTTAACAACAAAACTTGGTAATCAGCCAATCAGCTACAGTCCGTACAACACAAAGGTGACCACATTTCTTGAGGATGACAGTAGTGAACTACCGAGGTCGCATATGCGCACCCTCCATCTTCGTCAACTTAGTGGCTGAATGCCATGTTTTACCTGTTGAAAGTAGAGTTGTCTACTAACGAGCACAGTTTGAGATTATCATGTGTTTGTAGATGTGTGCTTCTGCTTTTGTGGGTGCGGGTGATCGTTCAAGCGAGGGCTAATCTAGTGCCTTAAACTGACCCCAGTCTCAGGTCAAGTTGAGGACGAGGAAAGCACCATTGTTGCATCGTCTTTGACTTGATTATTTATGGACCAGGCCAGATTCCGGTTTTCATCGTTCTTCGCTGCGAAGTTGAATGCGATACAGAGTATCTTGCTGTCGATATGAGTATGAAAACGACACACATGATAGCCTCATCGCATTTTTAATATTAAGCAAAACTGGAAGCTTACTCTAAAAGACTTCGCCTGGTCAGGACAGATGGGTTTTAGACAAGTGTGTCTACCCTAGCATTATGCCACATGTACAGAGGTCAGCGGTAACCACCAAGCCACCCGATTTTAAGCTTGTAAACCTTGTGTTTCTCTCTTGTTCTCATTGAGATATTTGATGCCTAGAATAGCTGAGGTGAAGAGTTTTGAGCTTTCGATAGTTTTCAATTATTCCTATGTGATGACCATCAGCAAACCTAATAGCGATGATACTCACTGTTCAGTAAACAAGAGAAATTGCGGTGCTGGTTCCATAATACGATCTTGGATAGGTTCATAGGTTGTTACAGGTGGGAGAAATATGTTTGTGTTTTGGTTTCTGTGCTAGTCGGTAGAGAATTGTGTTGGATAGTTTATAAGTACAAAGAAAAGGTGAACGGAACTAAAAATGAAGCTAAACGGAATTAAAATGGTAAGTCCAATGAAGCCGCTGACTGAGACCCTTTCAACAACGAACGCTGAAACGCACTGAAACGACATTCAGTGAACAGTTAATGATCTGTGAGATTGAGCTGTAACGTTTGCGGAACCTTCGGTGTCGGATTTTTCTCTCTCGTGTGTGCCCATCAAGTAATATTTTAGAACTCTCAGTCGATTCAACTGTAGCCTCAAAGGCAGGCAATGTATTCCATTGTGAAAAAATCCTAACTGTGAATCAGTTCTATCTGTAGAGTAACCTACCTGATCAGGTGCCCAGTTTCGGCGAGTGACCAGTTAACCGTTCGTCCCTATATATTGGGAGGAGATGTGCCAATAAATGACCCTGGATGGGGAGTGATTTTTAATTAAGAACAAGATCTCTCGTGTGGGGTCTGTAATTCATTGAGAAATGACCTAATTCTGTCAATCTGTCCGGTGGAGGTTTTCTTGGGCCCCACAATCCTTCTAATGGTCTGTCTCTAATCATTTTCAAAAAATGCCGAATCTTTTAAGATAAGGAAGACAGACCTGCTTGTCCATGTCCAGATGTGAGCGGATTATGGAGGCAAACACGTGGGACAACGTCTTAGTATAAAAGATTCCCCAAATTCTTCATAGAAGTTTCAGAGTTGTTTGTGCTTTTTAGGCCTTGGTAACACAATTTGTAGACAAACTCAGACAGGAAAATATTAACAAATTATCGGCCAACTAGAAGAAGTAGAAGAGGCATGAAGACACCAACCAATTGAAAAACGTCCGGAAAATTAATGATGGGAGTGCTAAATCCCAGTGTATGCTAGTCGAAGAAGAGTTACCTCGCACGATTTTAAAATAATGCCGTGTGTATACGGCGTACAATAAATATTATTTCTAAGCTAATTTATAGTAGTAAACTTTGGTTGGTATAAATTAAACACGGCTCACAAATGATCGTAGGTTCACAGTCACATACACATTCCAACCGACCTTTTTTACAAGGGCGCTAATGACATGGATTTAGCTTTTATCCGACCATGTCAGTAGCGCATGTCGTTGCCACGACTAGGACCTCAAGTTCCAACTTGTTCTCCTTAGACAATCATGGTAACCGCTGTGCCAATGACTTCACATTAAACACTACCGGTTTATCATGTCAGAACCCTCGACCAGGTTCGCTTGTGAGCAGTTCACAGTGCCCGATCACCTCGAGAGCAGACAGTAACTATCTTGTTAATTTCAAGCGATGTCCCACCGATTAAGACTTCACATTAAGTTGAAACCACAAAATCTAAAACACAGTGTTGAGTAACATTTCGAATATAGCTGAGCAACAGGGAACTTTCTTGGTTGCAACAAACTGAACACTAATTACTCATGTGTCTATTGCTTCTTTTCGAAAGGGGCCGACTGGAAGGTCTATGGGAATGTAACAGCTGTGATGAAATGTGGATAGTGCTCAATATCTTTGAAAAGTGAACGCCGTTCACAAATGATCACAAATGCGTAAACTTTTCAGAGCATTGTAGTCAAAGTCGAAATCCTGGTACTGGTAAGCATATGCACTGTAGACGACCCCTAACAAAAGGGAGTTTAAACTTATTGTAATCTGGCTAATCATGTTAAATAATCAAATTACTTGTTTACTGATAAGTAGTAGGGGATTTGGTCTATTTCAAGTTGAACATCACCCACAATTGACCGCAGCTGTCACATTCCCATAGACTTTCAAGTCGGCCTCTTTCGAATAGCAGAAGCACAAGACTCGAGTTTCGCTCTCATTAGGGCTCGTCAGTAGCGCATATCATCGCCACTGCCGGGACTAGAACCACGGCCACGTTGTTCATAAGGCAACCGTGTTTACCACTGCTCCATTGAATTCACATTAGACACGACCGAATTATCATGTGAGCGCTAAACCACTTCCGCTTGTGAGTAATGACCGCATTGCCCGATCGTCTCGAAATAGAGACACAGTTACTATCTGTTAACTTCAATCGATAACCTCTCGACTAGGACTTCTCTACAAGTTGAAATCACAGAAATCATTGACTTGTTGAGCGGTATTTGATTACTGATGAGTAGTAGGGGATATCGATTTTAATATAGGGGCCGACTAGAAAGTCTACGCGAGTGTGACAGCTGCGATCAATTGTGGATGACGTTTAATCTGTATTGAAAACAGTAAAAACTCAATAGTTTTAGCCGAAGTGCAGGAACTTGATGGAGTTAGACATTGTCAGAAACGTCAGAGGTCAGCTTTTGAAATATCAAAGTAGACCATCGGAGTATCAAGTTGCATTCATTTACCGCTCCCCTCCAGTCAATGATTTCGATTTACGTTCTGTCAAGTGGCCATTCGAAGTCAAGGAGTGAATGCTTTCCATCTTCCCAAATTGGACAGAGTGCAGCAGGTGTGGTAGAAAATCATTTGAAGTTACACTGGTTTCAACGCTCAGTAGAAGGACGATAATTATAGGCAAGATCAATGAGACAGCGTCCAACTCATCGTTCAACGTTAATAAGCACGTAATTAATGTAGATTAGCAGGAAGAAAATATGAGCAACGCTGATCTCATTGTGAATCCTCCTTGTACACCGTTAGTCTCACAATTGAAGTCAGCTGATCGACCATTTACATTGGGGTTGATGTGAGGATCGTTTAGACATTCGATAATCCTGTTGTATCCAAATGCTTTGGCACATAAAATGCTTAGCTGTAACAGACTTTGTTCGCAGGCGTCCTATAAACGAAAGAATATCCTGGTTCGGAAACGTTTAAAAATACTGACGACTGTTCAGCATATCATATATATTTCACTCAGCCTCTTGTCGAAACAAATTTACCTTGATATGTTGAGCAGGGTGAATAAGTGAAAGTTTGTTTTCCAATAATTGTTAGTACTTTCAACATAAAAGTTATCCCAGTTTCTTCTTTATTTATTGTTGAAAAAACCATACACGTCTCACTGTTCTCCACCATGACCACAGCGTGCAACCGGGCGAATTTGTCTAGGTTTATTCAAGCCTTGTTAATCAATCACCACAGGACGTTGTTGTGTGATAGAACCAACATACTAATTACATAACGCTTGCCTTGGTTTATCTAACCAGGGTCAATGCGGTATCAGAAAGCCACCAGTAACTCGGTGCACTAATTTTCAGTTAGCTTTTCGTTTACTTAATTTCGGGTGTTAGGTGTTTGTTGTTGAAAAGAGTGCGCTCATTGAATTCATTTGGTCAACCTTGTGTTTCCTCCTTGGGCTGCTCAAATTGATGAATGAATCTGGCATAATAACAATCCATTTCTATCAACTTTGTGGAATACTTACAGCCTTGAAATAAACACGCCGGTTAGTCTGGTTGATCCACTGTTGGATACGTCGATCACATAAACCAGATTCACCCGTTGGTGTAGTTCTGCATGACACTGTTTTATCGACGTGGTTTCATTTATCCTCACTCTCACCTCTCGAAACTTTGGTTGATCAAACAAAATGTGAGGTATCTTGTCAACCGTGGTAAACACGGTTGCCTCATGAACAGCGTGGCCGTGGTTCTAGTCCCGGCAGTGGCGATGATATGCACTACTGACGAGCTCTAATGAGAGCAAAACTCGAGTCTAGTGCTTCTTTTCGAAAGGGGCCGACTGGAAAATATATGTGAATGCGACAGCTGCGATCAATTGTGGGTGATGTTCAACTTGAGGCAAATTATTTGTGTCGAATGCTGTACTTTTCGCAAAAGTGTTTTCGATATTTCACTATCGAAGAACATTTGTTTGGAGATGCACGTGTGAGCTCAGCTTAAACGAACGTTTAAAGTAAGGTATCCACGATGCTACTGACCAGTGTTGGGATAATAAACTGCCGAGCATTTGAACGGGCAGAATATTAGCAGACAGTCACACAGGAGGATAAAGTCAACATGGCACAAATCTGTTGACAAATCAACACATGATGCGCCAGAAGAGAATTCGGAGGGAACAGGAAGTTTACAATCTTATTGACCTGGAAGTAAATATAAAAGCAATGTACAAGCTAGTTTGTTTGTTCCGACTATAACCACAGTAAATGTATAAGTTGGCCAGTTTATTTTAGTGGCTCTCGTTATTTTGTACAATCGACCTGATCCTTGTGAAATTGATAACGAACCGTTCGATTCTTCATTGTATCTTCTTTTGCATGTGAATAGCCCATATAAATGTATTTTGTACTTAGCCTGATAATGAAACACTAAAATCGAGCTTGTTCTCGTTACAAGTACTTCCCATAGCTAAACCGGGTATTCTTAGACAACTTAAAGTTTATTCTTGTTTACTCAATTGCGTTCTGGAGGAACGGATGCAATTCACGTCAGCCATAAACAACAGTGCCCTATTGAGCCCTTTAGTCTATGCGGGTCATTAGTTGAAAATGATTACAGTGGATTGTTTGATATTTCGGACGTGAATGAAAACTTTCGGTTACCCTAAACTTAGGTCATTGACAGATCCGAGGAAGTTTTTAATGATAAACTTTGGTCATTGTTCGGGACAGTTTTTGGACACTCTCCTCGTTTTTTGTTTGATCTGTCTGAGCATTTAAACTCAATGGGACCAATTGTAAATGCTCTTTATTTTGTTTGTCCTAAGCTCCTTCAGAATTACTACTTCTTTGTCCTCTTTAAAGGAGAATGTGAGGAAGACGTAATTTTGTGCAACAGAACATTCTTCAATCTGTCTGTGACAGACAGATCGTTTTTTCCACAACATTCTGTTACTAATTTTTAATCCGTTCGAGAATACCCATAGGACTCATGGGAACGACAAATTAGAGAACAAGACCTATTTTCTCTGTGGTTGACCGTTACCGAAGCCATTAGTATCCGGTTGCGCAACCCTGGCATCAGAAGAAGTTCGTGTGAACACAATCTCCACTGGCACACAATCAGTCAAGCCGATAGTTTGGTACAGTGATTGCATAACTAGTAACAAACACGCTGTCCCTAACCTCTATTGACCGTTTTTCTGACTCATCCCAGTTACTGTTTTCATATTTATTGTGCTGTAATTAGCCTGATGATCAAACACAGAAACGCAAAGTCTTGTTCGCTGCTTTGTCGAAACAGGTCAAAGGTCGTACACCATTAATTGTTACGCGTTTCTTCGCATAATTTTTCATTGTTTGCTCAGGTTACTTGGATCACAATTCACTCGCTCTCAGTAGGTTAAGTGATTGCGTCAGTTTATCTAATATGTCTTATGCATTAATCACAGAAGACGGCGAAGTTTGCAGTTACACAGATTATCTAGGTGATCATTTCCGGAAAGAAACATTACATTCTCGAGGTTTGCTCTCGTTATAGCTCACCAGTAATTTTATTCTTCGTAGTGACCTAGGCTTGAGCCCAAGTTGTCGTTAACAGTACGATTCCCTTGAAGGTGATAGGAAAGCCTAAGTAGTACCAATAACATAACGTGATGGAAAGCCTGAATATGACTATTTGGTCGTGTCTACTGTGAAGTCCATGGCGTAATGATCAAAACGGTTGCCTCCTAAGACCGTGGATTGGGGTCCAAACCTTGTTGCCGAGAAGATATCCGCCAGTGATGAGCACTGACTAAAGCCAAAGTAGCGTCTACGACCTGTTTAACGAGGGGGTTAGTTATAAGTTTCGTGCAGTTGCGGTTGCTTTGATCAGCTGTGGGTTGTATTCTATCCCAGACTATTTAGCGGTTGTGAGCAACACTGCGTAAGCAGTCTGTAGGGTGAGCGTTCCAGGTGATTCTGTGATAGATGCTTTTTTCAATTCACTAATATTCTACTATTGTAAAATACAAAGTAATCCTTTTTCTTCAAATAAAATTTCCTGCCGAGTTGTGATACATTGATTAGGCTATATCTTTGAATCGGTGAATGGCTTATCGGATTTGATCGATTTTAAGTCTAATGTCAAGAAAACTAATAACCACTAGAGTTTGAATGAAAAACAACTAAAGTCTTTGAATGTCCAGAAAGTGATTGACTACACCTCACATTCACTTGAATAGCTTATATGACCCACTTGTAGACCACACCTGATGAATAAATGAGTGTACTCATATCTTCACTAATGATTACATGAAGCAGTAAAGTCGGTTCAGGAATTCTTGAAACCTACGGGGATACATACTCATAAACATAGTATGGATATTACAGATGACAGAGTTAAGTAAAACTACTGTTTTCTGACATTTTGTGAAACTGTCGATTGCATGTTCGGTTGCTTCTGATATCGTTAAACTGCCATCACAGTATTTGATGAAACTTCGATTCATTTGTGATGCACGGTCCAGTTTTTAGGTGTATTATCACAGTCAAAGTTAAGGTATAACGACGTGAACATTATTTGTGTCCATTCTCTCGAATGCTCAGACTGGGGTGTCATTCTTTGATAAATTTTTCTACCCCACCTAAAAAGTTTTACTCCACTGGGTCACAGTAGTTATATTTAATACCCGCTTTTAAACGATTGTTTATTGCTCAGATTCACAGACCAAAAGTGACACTCTAACGACACGTTGCCCTAGGTTTTATACTTCCTCTTACGTCTGAGAATATCCGCATTCAACATATGAGTGTTAACATCACATACGGTGGACCAAACAAATCGAGCTACTAGTAGACAACTGACTGCCATGTATTGTGTAGCCTCAAGATCGCGTTCAGTAAATTATAACCGGGTCAACTGAAGACTATATCCGTGAAAGAAAGTGGTGGCTACCGACGACTATCGTTACCTCAATCATTTGGATGAGAACTAACTACAAAAAATCAGGGCTTCAGCTGACTTAGAACTAGCTGCAGAAACAGCGTGTCCAAACAAGGCAAGCAAACTACTAACTGAGTTACCCAGTCACACCAGGGGCTCGGAAATTTCAGATTTGGACTCTTTTATTCACCCGTACCATTGTCTCACACAAAATCCACCGAGATGACTTTAAAGTAAGTTCCGGGTGGAGAATTTGAATTCCTACAATTCAAACAACACTTATAATTTATCGCGGATTTTGTAATCTGATAAAGGTTTTCAGTTGACGAGGTTCAAAAATACTAGGTTCGAATTCCCCGTTTGTCGAAGTCACCCAGTAGTGTATACATTTTCATGGACCGGGAGTTGAGCTCAGAGACTCATATTTGCTCGGCGAGCATATTGATAACAATATTTCATTGACTGCACGCAAGGTATGTCTAAATCATCATATGCAAACGCCAGTCCGCAACCTGTCTGTTATTGTTTTTGCTGAAACTTACCTGTAATGCAGCGCCTTCTCTAAAGGAGTACTTGAAGTTTGGTCTTTTTACAGTTTCTGCTATGATCACAGTGATCCACACGCCAATGACTCAATGACACTTGTTCCCAAATAGGCACACGAACGATCGATAACAGACCATATTAAGAACTGCTGGGCTTCCTTTATCGTCTCCAGAAGGTTCAGTGGATTCAGTGGACAGTATTGCGATGACGACTTCTTAGTGATATCGAAGTCATTATATCAGCTCAACAGCTCTAGCACTATCGTATAGGGCTTCTCTTAGTAGTCGGCCAGTCGATACCTATTACCGCTTGTAAAGACAGTGATCAAATGCAAATTTGCCCAACCTGTTTCCGTGCTAGGAAATCGATGAGCCCGAATGAGTATTTTTCCTCACCTTCGGTTAATTAGATTAGTTCATTGCAGTACCACGTTTAGAGGAGACTCAACTGTGAAAGTCTTGGCTGTGGCTAGATACTAACAAATGATAGCAAACGCAATACCAGGCGCAATCGCGACAAGGTTACTGTCAGCTGAGCGATAAAACCATTCCGAGAGCTCAAAATTAGGCATCTTCTAGATGATTAAATCTGTTGAACTACTCATGACTAATATGTTAGGCGAGTGAGCGTCCGGCTGAAAGATTTGTGTGTTGTTTTTTGGTTCTTTTTGACTGTTTGTTGTGCCTGACCTAGCTGCAGTTTCCAACCGAGTCCAGTTGATTTATATTTTGTTAACCCCTTGGACGGAAAAACGGCGAGTAACGGTAAAAATCCACGTAACAGCTGACGAACTCCAAGTACCTTTGATTATTTTAATTCCCCGCAGAAGAATTTAGAAGCGAGACTGGTTTACTGTTGTGCAGCATTTGAAGGGTGTTTCCACTTATAGTAACTCAGCTATTCACACCTTTGTGATGTGCCACTGATCCATTTCCAACACGGAATTAGATAAACACATTCAGGCGAAAGTTTCCGAAGATATCAGTGAGCTGAGAAATGAGGCATGCTATTCTGTATCGCATGTAAAACAATTTTTTGTATAGCGCTTGCAACATGAGTGAAAAACAACAAAAACTTTAAAAATGTTAACTGACCTAAGCGAAAATCCAGACAAAATCAAGGTTACCGCAAAGCATAATCGGTCAGATACCGAAAGTAAACTGGTCTTATCAATTTATACACACGTGTAGCTGGGTGGCTATTAGGAGGCAGCTCGAGTAGCGGCTGAATACTCTTCAGTTTTTGCTCTCTTTCTGCTCCCCAGTCGATATGTCCCTAGAGAGTGTGTCAGTCACAAACGCGCTTTCACTGCAAACAACACTAGCTTCAGGCAATATTATGATTGTGAACAGCCCGAAGCAAAATTGCAGGTCAGATTAAATGGAGCGTATCAAAATTTTAATCGACTTCAGACATCGATACGTATGACAGATGTTGGCGTCTGGTCTGCAGATAAATTTGCTCACGTGATATCGACTTGCTTTGAATAGTGGAAAAGACGTGGAGGTGACACACAGGCAGACAACGCCCAAAGATGGCTGCGGGCAGCAACGTAGCCGGTGGAATTTCCACACGACAAAGCGGCGACCAGTGCAATAAACCTTCGAAATGCACAGATGAGCAGTAAACTATGTGTGGTCACGATGCAATAACTGCATATTCGAATCCGGAGCGGTTTCTATTCAGGATTATCCGGTGAGAATGAATGACATGACGTTAGAATTAGCTACCGGCGACTTGATGAAGGTATTCCTGTAGTTAGAATAAAAGGTCACACTTTAGATCAGTTTGTCACGTTGGTAATTAGACTTTCCTCTTTGCATTATAGTTTCGCGAGTGCATCTGATCACTTTCCCTCCTGTTGCATCTGCTTACTAGTTACGGATAAACCTGCTACAGTGACTTACAGCCAAAATACGCCTGTATATAACACACACCACAGGTGGCTTGCATTGCATCACTCGTGGTTCCACTCATACACTACGTATCCAATACAAAACCGAAGGAATAAGACAAGGAGGTGTGTGAGTGAAGGTTTTCTGTTCAACCGGCTAATGCTGGTTAGCCAACTGATTGGTTACCACAAACTGAAACCCTTAGCTTTCAGAATATAAACAGAGATACTCCACTATTGAACCTATAATTCAAACAGTCCAGTATGAGAATGCATGTTAGTGTAGTCTAGAGGGGATAAAAAAGATAAACAATTTTGAAGATTAGCCTGAAAAACAGACAAAACGTTCACTACACAGTACACTAACAAAACTGAGGAAAAGGAATGGCATAAGGCCAAAGACACTCAAGTTTATGAAAAAGTGGAGCGGGTTAGTTCCAAACGACGGCAGTCATTGATTGATATGAACAATAAAAAGTGGGTGTAGCGGATATAACCTAATTATGCCCAACCTACTCGTTGTCTCTTTTGACAGCAGTAGATTTTGAGTATGCTTGTGACCAACTAATCACAGACGGCCAGAGTATTCGCAGTGGCATTCATCGCAACGCCATACAGGCATGCTACCGCAACTTATGGCACCCATGGTTCCCTAGCGCACCGCGCAGAAACTGCTCACTAAACTTGCGGATCCATGTCCGGATCGTATTTCTTTTGACAGTCCTTTCAGACGCTAAGTCTCCCAACATCTAAAATCAATTTTACAACTTGAAAGGCACTTGCAGAGCACTCTGGTACCTCAGCTTTTGACCACCAAGATTTCACATACCTGATTTCAGTTGTCCGCAAAACACCTACTTCGGAATCCGGTTATGGCCCACTCCACGCGCTTAACCTAGTCAACGAAGCTGATTTAGCCTCATCATGTCTTCCATCCCGTCCATGCCGCTTGCTGCAGTATCTTAGTTTTCAGAACCATGTCTAACCACCTAATACCAAATGTGCATCTTAGACACTAGAAATGGAAACTACTCGGATAGCGCACGTTACGCTGGTACACTGTAGAAGGTCCACTGTTGTAGAGCGGTGTAGACAACACCACTGTGTGGTAGGTACAGAGCTTAGTGACCATCCTCAGGCTGTAGTTCTTCAATATACGTCTTTCGAGACGTTCCAAATCAACACTAAACTTTGCCACACCAGCTCGTAACTCGCGGTCCGCGGGCAGATCTGTGAAAAAGTTGCCACCCAAGTAGCAGATGTCTACGCAGCTGTCGACAATGTCTCTACTGATATGAATCTCAAACGCACAAGCAGGAAGAGCACCTCCGCCCAGAGAAAGCTGCAAGAAACAAAATGGCTTAACTGTGTTGATATTGAAACGAAACTTGGACGCCGTAATCACGAAAGCCGTGGCTAATCGCGGTAGTTCATCTTCACTGTGTGCTAACAGCGCGGTGTCACCTGCAGACAGAAGCCTGCGCATCGTTGGGATATGTAGTCGACTTCGGGCACCGAAACGTCGAATGTTCATTAGACACCCATCCACCCGGTACTCACCACTAACATCTCCCCCGTCTTGTCTTGAAAAGCTATGGTTAACATGACGAACAAGTATACACTAAGTAGGTTTGGGGCTAGGACATAACCCTGCTTCACATTAGTCACAATGTCAAAATCACCAAAGATGGATCCATATGATTTTACTTTTGTTTCCATACCAGTATGCAACATCCTAATCAAATTGATGAACTTACCTGGATATCCATCTAAATCTCCAGTCATCGTCCACAGTGTCTTGTGGCCCATTGAGTTAAACCCGTTGGCAAAATCCACGTAAAGGGTACACAGACACTGGTTGCGTTCCCGGTACTTCTCCCGAACCTGTCTAGCAGCAAACGTGAAGCCGATCTTACTCTGATTCGCCCGAGATCCTCAATGATTCCTCAGAGAGATTGGTCTTCAAAACGCCCGTATTCAGTGGGTACAGAAGGAGACTTGCCAATAAATTGTCAGTATCTCTCAGCAGACTAACGCCACGATAGCTGTCGGTGCCTTAAAGGTATAATATAGGCTCTTGTGAACTCGTGTGGTATTATTCATACTCTCAAATGGAGTAAACCAGCTGAAGTAAAGCACGTTCCAACGCCGATCCGCCACTGTTCAGTATATCACCTGCCAATCTATCTCCATTTGCAGCATTTTCACTGCCCAGTTGTTTAATCGCTCTCCTCACTTCTGGAAAAACCGGAGGGGGTTCAGTGAAGCTTCGACAGCTTGTTGCTGCAAGCTGCTTAAGGTCACCTAGTCAACGGCAGCAGGACGGTTTAGTAGGCTACCAGTGTGTTTGCACCAGACTTTCATGATGTCCTCTAGATGGGTGCACGTACAGCCAGTGACTACGTCAACAAATAATTTGGTAGATTGGAAAGATAGATCAAAAATCGCTTTCAGCATATCATAGAATTGATTGTAATGTGGGCGATCGGCGTAGCCCGGCATCCGCTGACCTTGATTCCCTCACCACTCGTTCTTAATTCCACAACAACTTTCAGCCATTTGACGGCGAATACTCGGGAACGCCGCTCCCTTGACTTCGCTGACGGCTGCATTGTGGAGGTGGTAAATATCACATTCTCATCTCCTACCAAGTTGGAGGTAGTCGCGTTGCTGTCGTCAAAACAGTTCGACTGTTTCTGACGTTCATCACCGATCGTCCCCGTGGCTGCCGCCGTGATCACTTCCTTCAGCTGTTGCCAAATACTCTCAGGGATAATGGATACCGGAGCGTCTTTCATATGAATGACAACTGCACTTTGAAAAGCAGTCCTAGTCTCGCAGCTCTCCAATAGTTTGATGTTCAACTTTTGCCGTTGTCCGGAAGATGCACAGTAAACAGACTTGCATGCATGAGTGAACAATTTGGCACTGACCAGTCTATGATCTGTGCCACATTCAGCCTCGCGTATCATTCGCGTGATACGCACTTCACGAATGTTACGCTGTCACACGATCGCATAATCAAGCAGACGACGACCGCTCAACGGCTGAGTCTGGGTCGCATTATAACTCACATCCAACCGGAATCTAATGTCTATGATAGACTATTCGTGAGTAGCACAGAGATAAAACAAATCACCACTGTTCTTGTTGACTACACTAATGCCGTAGGATCCGAGGACTCCCGACCAGACTACGGAGTCGTGTCCAGCTCGAGCGTTCCGATCACTCAGAACAAACTGTCGGTCATTAACCAGTGATAACGGGATTGTGGCAGAAACCTGAACATAGATCTGGTGTTTTGTATCATTAATGTGAGATAGTTTTACTATAATCACAGAGAGTTGTGGCACATACCTCGACGAAGTCGCAGGCACGTAAATAGGATTCGATGGCTGATGCCTTGCGGTTCGCTTATCATCAAAGCATTGATGCGGTCGGCGACTGCGAAACAGACACCTTGCAACCGAGCATCGTCTGCCGAGTAGCCTATCTGGTAGTAGGTGTACCCAGCACCGGCTTCGCCGGCTTACCTTGATCTGCAAACCCCGTCTGACTCAAGGCTGTTACGTCTATGCCATAGCGGCTCAGTTCCATGGCGATCAGGACGATTCGGCGTTCTGGACATTCTGTGATGCTGCATCAATCCAACAACGTGCACACAATCCATGTCCCAATTAAGAACGTTTTGCGTTCTCGGGCGTGTCTCGGGTTGGTCTTCGTGTTACTGAGGCGCATGATAATTGTCTACTTCAAGATTTGTGCTGGAGGGGTCAGTAGGGGAAAGAGAGGGTTTGGCAGTAGCACATATTCCCCTATTCACCCCGCTGTAAACAACAGACAGAGCGATCCGGTTTATCTCTGTTCACATACTTTACTTGCCTAAGTTACGTAGGTTGCGGATTTTGCCAGGGTGCTCAGGATTAGACGGGAGAGTTATTAGGGTCCTCAACTAGTTTTTGACTCAGAAATCTGTACCGCATGGCAGCGGGTGACATACACACCCCGATCACAAATAACAATCAAATTACACTAGCTACGCATAGGTTGGAGAACTACACACCTATGAAATTAACACCGCTACATAAAACCATAGGACTATTGTAGTGACAAACAAGTCCCACAGGGAAAACCAGACCAGACGAGAACATACGTCAAGCCGAACCAAAACGCAACACACTTTCACCATCCACAACGAACGTAACTGTCTTTTGTCTGGCTACTCCCTCTTGGCCAGTCTGGTATAGTTGGACCGGCATGGACGAAATTCCTAGTCAGCATGGCCGGCCGGATAAAAACATCACGCACCCCCTTCACCACGTCAAAGTAGCATAAAATGATCAGCAGCATCTCTCTAATATAATGTGGTCAAAAGGCCCAACATTTTAAACTTGTCTACACAAAACTACCGTTCACCTGTAAATCAGACAGGTTGCCGTTTGACCTTGAGTTAACTTTGTACGTTGCGCTGTGATCGACTTTCGAGTAGATATGTTCGCAGAGCAAGAAGTGTAGTATAAACCGGTTTGCCAAGATGACTCAATACTTTATAAAATGTGAGAGGACGTCATGTCTTATGTCAGCAACAAATGGATCAGCCGTCTGAAAAACTTACAAAAAGGTAGAAAAATGTGACAGTCGGTTCTCACGAACAACTTGTTTTGACTTGCGCGTCAGACTTTCAATTGATGTAGCATGAGTTCTGGTGAAGCATGTTTACGAGAAGTGCAGGAGAAAGAGCTGGGTGAAAATGCTGTCTTTATTAGGGTTGGCATGTAGGCCTTTCTAGGAGAATTTTTCAGAAAGAATAACATGAACGGTGCACGCTTAAATAAATGACGTCTTACATACCGTTTTAACCTCATGGGAGAAATGGTTTGCGAAGTTGAACGGGTTACCACATGTTTCATCTAACTTGATTCCTTTTGTAATATCAAATCTAGCAGCAAAACACTGGGTTGTTCTTCACGTTACTTCTAAACGTAGCTAAAGAACTACCTATCGTTACTGCTTATAACGATCCCTTAATGCAACGTGCGGTCGAAATCAGAAATCGCGCACAGGTTGAAGTTGAATTGTGTAACAGGGCGTGCTGTTGTGTTGTCGACGCCATTTTAGTTTTAGTTTGTGCAAGTCGTGTGCATGGCTTACAGGGGGCCTTTGGCTCATGCTTATTTGTGCTATGCTCTTTTACAGGACTGTTGCTGGAACCTCTACTTCGGAAGAACGTTGTCCCCCGATGTCTTTACGTCGTCTTGAAATTGGTTCGCAAGTGTGACGGGCTGTCAGAATAGAAACAACCGGCTTGGTTGCTACATTAGTAGATCAGTGTCCATCACCACAACGCCAGTGGATTATTCCGCCTACGCCCCATATGTAATTACGCAGATTTGCTCAATAGTATTGGTGGGCGGCCACTCTGGTTTCGCCACGTAAACTTAATTAGTCTCTCCTAGTAAACGTTCGCTGGAAAGCGTACTCAGCTTTGCCAGTGAGTGTTCTATTTATTGACGTTCCTATATCATGTGGAGTAAAAAGATGATACAAGAACGAAAACGATCGGACACATGAAAATCAGGATGAACGGCGTGAAAATCTTCTTGACCTTCTGGAATGCCCTAATAACTGTGAAGAAGTCTGTAGATAAACTATTATCCACAACAACTGATGTCTGAGATGCTAACTCCAAATCAGCCATTTTGGGTGCAGTCAAAGTGGAGTTGCTGGCTTTTGTTTTAATCAGTCACATGGGTTTAGTAGTGAACTGATTTGTATAAGTTATTTGTGATGTCTACCCTAAAACAACATGCAATAACCGAACTGTCTGTCGATCCGTCTTACTATACACAGTTGCAACCAGTGACGGAAAGGTGATTACCTGCAGAAAATGCTGACGTAAGTGGTAAATTGTGTTACATTACCGGTATTTAGAAAAGCAGCCTACTTATGAGTAGATAGTACGCGTACAGGAAATGTTTCGTGTGAATGTAATCACACACAAAATACGTGGGGTTTATCGTTCTTTGGGAATGTAACTGGAACAAGAGTAACACATTGAGGTAGTGAAAATTTTGTTTCAATAACCATTTGAGTTCAGACGTTTGACTTATACTGTACGTTGAATATCTGAAGAGTACAAATGCAATTTGTCAAATAACACCATGTCATACTTAAGGATTAAGGACTACATTTCATCTGGCCAGACTGGGCACTATTCGGCAGAAGAACTTAAGGATGAACTCGCTTCCTTTCCATGACAGCGATTTTAAGCCAGCAGCCAAATATCACACCAGGGCAGTCTGTGACACATGAGTCATTACACCAGGTGAGTGACGAAATTGAAAAATATGCAACAAGATGGTAAATCGATTGAGAATAACACAATGTTACGAGCAAGTTGTAATACTCTACCCATCTCCATAGGGATGAGCACTACTCATCAGCTGCAATAGATGTGATAGTCCAGTGTACAGACTTTCGTTCCGTAATATACCATTTTATAACTGCTTACAACCTACAGTCGTCGTCTTTTCTATGATGTGCAACTCACTTCAGGCGAGTTGCCGTAATTCTTAAAGACCTCACAGTTTCAGCCAGCTGTTATTGTACGAACGAAAACTAATCCACCACGCGTGAGCTCAGCCCTACAGTTAGACAGAATCCAGTAGCTATAGCTGCCATGACTTCCACCCATCTGGTACCATCATTGCAAAGGGTCAGACAGACTTATCGAGCGCCGTAACATGTGTTTAATCGTGTGTATAATCCCATACAAAAACGTCAGCGCATTCGTACTTAGTGTACACTGTTTGGTCATACGAAGTCATGATACAACTAAAGTGCAATGCGTTTGTGCTTTATTTCAACTGAGTCAACTGATTAGCCCATACTTAATAAACACAATGATAGGCAGCTAACAATGATACGTGAATACTAAAAGTCGATCAGCACAAACCAGAATCAGTAGGCACAGACAAAATTGCGTGGAATGAGGGCCAACGTGATCAGAAATGACGGAATTGCGATTGTTGCTTTTGGAATGCTTACTTACGAAGTGGACGACCTCCAATGAACACGAAGCCCTTAGGTAAATGTTAGTCGTTCATCTGGCATAAGTTATGTTTGTCAACTCAAATACACAATTCATAGTTAGACACGGCATATGCAGAAGTATACTGGAAGTTCTGTAAACAATCTCTAACCTGTTGACTTCCTTGAAAACATTCCGCAGTTTTCGAAATTTTCGATGGATTCATGAGTCATCTCAGTTGTTCACTGCTGTGAGGATTTTTGGTCAGTTCAATCTCTTTCATCCTTAGGGTAGGAAGAGGTTCATAGTAGATTGTATGACGCGTTGTTCTGTAAAAATGTTTCCAATCACTTGTTTGCTTGCTTACTTTAAAAACAGAAATTTGTATTGTGTAATGCTTTCATATAAAATATTGAAGTTAGATAACAAAAACGCATACTGGGTATATGACATTCGTTAGGGATTTTGAGTGGATGTTCAAGCTGACGAGTTGTGGACACTGGTTGTATAAGCATGAGATACTGGTAGAGATTCAATACGACATAAATGGCTGACTACAGATTGCAGTCAACTAGCGAACTGTTTGCGGCAATATTTTCCCCAACAGTTACCTAAGTCTAATTAAATATTAATGTACAATGTGCTTGGTATCCTGTCGTCTCAACAATTACGCCACGAAAACTATTGAATTGCTCAATACCTATGCTCGTGCATCGTTTTTCACTAAATTAGCAACGAATCTGTTCCAATGACTCGTGTTAGCAAATAATTCTGTAATAATAGGTATGTTTAGGTACCCTTTTAATGTACAGTGAAAGCAACTGGAATAACCGGCCGTTATTTCACATAGGGTAAAAACAGTTTCTCTGATTAGCTGACTGAATCTGACATATATCGCTAACAAAGCTCGATGATCAGTTTTGCATAAACTGGACTGACAATGAAATTGTCACACGCGCACAAGCCCGGTTGTCAACCGTTTTCGGGAAGTGCACACAGTGCGTTCGACCACACTTCCGACAAGCAAACGCGCGGATACGCGGTTACACCGCGGTTTGTTGCCAGCGGAAGTACAGCTGAGCGAATTTTCACGCCTTCAGTCGATTCTCCAATCGGATCGTATTCACAGACAGTTCGTCGCGCGCTGGTTAGTAGTGCGACTCCAGAGCGGTGAACTGGAAGTTAAAAGACAGGGTGACACCACTGCCAGTTGACATAACGCTCAAGAGTCATCCCGTGTGGCAGTTATTTTTATCGGTTCGATGAACGAGGTTTTAATCAATATATTCAGTGTTTGCCATCTGTTATGACTCTCCGACAAAATGCCACTCCAATTTGGGATCGGTTAGACTCGCAAAATGTATGCTCTATCCAACGCCCGGCACTTGGTGGTTGAGTATACTGTTATTCTAACGGCAAACGGTTTTTAAAAGATTATCATGTGCACACTATTAATAATATATTATGCTTTACCAGAACAAATTTAAACCAGGGTCATTTTTCGGCAGAAAATCATTTTGTAAGCCACCGTACAAGTATGTGTACAGTTTTTGGGAAGGGGAGCTTATTGCTTTTGAGAAGATCGGAGTTTTCACTGTAAGGTTCTATTTAAACTGCTATGTGTAGTAAACACCCATTAATAATGTAATCTGAGAGATTACCAAGAGCGTTGATAGAGTCTGCGTTTAACTGCCTAAATTCTACCAGGAGCATCTGGCAAATTCCATGTAGGTTAAGCGGACAAATAAATATGATCGTAAGGTTTCTGAACTTCAGACTCGGCCTTCTGGTTCAGATGGTAGAGCACACACCGTAACCCGTTCGGATTTATTAGGGAATTCAAATTTTCGTAGTCAGATCATTTCTGGTTTAGCAGATCTTTTACAGTACCCGACAGTATTACCAAATATGCTTTCAGACACGTGAGGTATAAAACCTGCTCCCCTATGAGAGTTACTGAGACATTATTTGGACAACGGACCCCATCCATTTGTAGTTTATATATTTTAAACTAAAATTGATAAAGGGTGAAGCGTCCGTATTGATTGAAAGCTTAATACACAGTGGTGATTTTCATTAAGCCCATTTCTCATTACAGTTGTTTTATGACACTGTTGACTATAAGCTGTACAATGGAGCTTGGGAGAAAAATATCTGCTATGCTTGGTTCGATTGTTATTACTAATGCATCGAAGTTAGCTCTGGGGTTGAGCTAAGTTAACTACTTCATTTATGTATTCTTGGAACCATCACACACACAAACACACAAGTTAAAAAATAATGCACTCAATATCGTTACCCTTAAGCTGAATTACTAAGTTGTTAATTGAATAGATTAAAATTAACGGATAATTATTTAACTAGGTACGTTTTACTTGCAACTCAAAAACGTGCACATATTTTGCGAACCAGTTGCAGGTCTGGAACTGGAGTTAACGGGTCACACGTCAAGTGAACGGAATGAAAGCCTGTAGTCTTCCAGGGTTAAAGTTACTTATGAAACACACAGTTGTAAATATTGTTTCCTTCATTGGTTAATGGAATCTTAAAACTCAACGCAGTATTGTGCTTGTTTGTAAACCAAACCTTGGTGCTTGGTTAAGGATAAACTAACGAAGGTATTTTATGTGGAACGAATTGTCCGGTTCTTATTTTACACACGGAGAGTACGCCGGAATATACTTGTGGAACTTTTAGTAAAGTGGACGCCACAGTAGTTGATAACAAGAAAGCGACAGTGTATTTAAGTGTTATCCCAATTCATGTGAGCGGAACAGCAGTAACCACAAGCACTGTCTGCAGATATCTTCTGGATGAATCACACGGGAATTAGACGATTGCATGGACAAATGTTGTACACATGACCTACGACTTAATACGGTCGATTATAGCGCGTAACACACTATCCACATGAATGATAAGGGCATTTTTTATGATTCAAGTGAATACTATTCCAACCTACAAGCTAGCTCACCTGTGTTTGAATGTCGTACAACAGGCCCTCATAAAGCACCGTTGGATGGTTAATACTTCACAACGATTGAGGAGGGTGCCGCATGCGTTGTTTGGAACATCTTAACCGAATGCCATATTCAAAAACAGTGTCCTAGAACCGTTGCTAAACCTGGACATCCACCTGACAGCGTACTACAGCGTTTCTCTGGCAACACAATCGCTTCTGTTGGCACACAATCACTTTCTCGCCACCTCGGTGTCACGCTCGCTTTTCATCGCATATTGACAACCCGTTGGTGTGATATCCTCATTCTTCCGTCCGTATAACTTGGTTGTATTTAGTTCAACGGGAGGTTTGAAATAACTAATATAACAGTCCGGACTGCGCTCTACACAAGCAAGACAATACCCGACTATCATTGCATCCTGTCGTGTTCATCTGCTGCACGATAGTACCGTATGATCAGCTGGAATAACTAAAATTTCGCTTGCTTCAAAAGCCCTCATACTCTTGACTGGTTCACTTGGTCTGATGGGGATTATGAGTCACAAGCGGAAGTTCACAAATGACCATGATTTTCGAAATACTTTCAAGTCGGAGAAAATGCCCAATGTTGTTGTCTTTCTATCATGTTCTGATCGTTCACAAGCTTCACATTTCCCGATCACATGCGGTACTTGGGCGCATACAGTTTTTCAAAAAGTGACGGGTTCCGAAGTCGAAATGAAATATCGTACTAGTCGATCGTATTAATAATTCTCCATTAGTCAGATTGGGGTTAATAAATGAGCCTCACATTGACAAACTGATAACTGGTGTCTACTGTTAACTCTACAGTTATAAAAAGATTTACTATCTGTAAAATGTAAATGGCCCACCCGTACTAAAACACGTTCATTCAGCTGTAAACCCATCGCATGTCTTTCTACAAAATTTAAATTACTGCGAAGAAACTTTTCATCCACAGTTTGCTACTTGAATGCCAATTAATAGTCATAAACCAGCTTGCTTGTGGTGTTCACCGCTGACCTCATAAGGAACTGGAAACTCTTGTCGGCCTCCACAGATATTCGTGACATTCGAAGTTCAGGCACTGTTACCACATTCTATCATGATCTTTGAAGATTTTCATCACTTGTACTCACATTTACCACATTTTCCGTTAAATTACTCAACGTAGTAGTTGCCTAACCTCCTATGTATACCGATAGAACATCTGCCATCCCATATTTTGCTCGTCTTTTCAACAACAGGGCCGAAATGTGTACAACGAAGCTCTCCTTCTGGTAAATTTTTTCGCCATAGCGAATAATTTTGCTATGTGTACGACAGTGTCGAACTGTCACCGCTTGTGTTGCATGACTCGACTTAAGGAAGGGAACTGTGAATTTTGTGTACAAAAGGTTTTGACTCGATAAACAGTTCGAACGTCCACATTAGTAATTACATTATCTCCACAATTTTATTTATCCAGTTATAAATTATTGAAAGCCTGCGCCAGTCGTCTTCTGTATTTTCCAAACAAATGGGAATTTTTATATCATAGGTCGCCCAACAAATATGCTCCGTACCCGAAATATATGAGAACCAAATTTATTTATTAGGCTTTATCTACTCATTAGTAGCAAGAACTGTAATGAACATTTTAGACCGCAGTATGCTTGTGCATCACCGCGCTTCGAAACGAACTCAAATTGCTTGTCACGTTGTCTGAAACCGATGTACGAAATAATCCAAAGCAATCTACAAAACTGTTTTTCCGCCCAAAGCTGACGAAGGCGGCAGTGAAAACAAGAGATTCTTTTGATGTATTGAATGATAAGTTACTGCACTCTATCCAATTCCAAAGTACGATTATTATCGCTCGGACAAGTGATGTCGGATTATCACATTTCGTGAAAGGACACATCTGTTGTACCAACATAGTTTTACAGGAACTTATGCAGGAAAATTAATCTTGAAGGACCTAAACCAATAATCCATAAGTAACAACAGCAAACAAATTCACTCGTATCACAGCCCATATAATCTAGAATGTCATAATCTGCCTTTTGTACAGTTTTGAAATAGATACTAAGCTATTTGTTTTTCTTCAACACTGTAGGTATGACGACTATATAGTCGCATAGGTAGGTATCTGATGATTCTAGTGCACTTAAATATATGTAAGATTTTGCTGTTATACTTTTGTCTGTAATGTTCATATCAGTGGTGGTGTGCACAGTCAAAGCCGCTTAGGGGTTCTGTTTGACATGGTCTAATTTTTTTCAAAATGCTTTATTTCCCGTATTGTATTCTACCGAATAAATTCTCCTACAATCGCCAAAGCCTGCCCCATCTTTAAAAGTCAAGTTCAAAGTACATTTTACTGTTGGCCCATTTCGACGTTCTATGTGAATTACCTATTACCTTTCCTATAAAACATGATTACATAAGCCTAGTTCGTTTACATGCACACCTGGAACGAGACCATATGAGCTAGCTTGCTAACTATACAAAAGCAAATACACTGCAAGCTATTCACAAAACATTACATAGTATAAGCAGTGATTGTGTTCCACTGAAATGGTTAGTAGGCAAAGTGACATGTAACATCAAAACACCGCAAATAAATAAGGTTAACTAGCATTCCCTGTACCGGAGTTAATTTCTTGTTAGCTCACAGGATTTGTATCTCACTAAAAGGCAATGCAACAATTGATATAATAAACTGAAAAGCAATTTATTCCGAATTGAAATGAAACCAGCAAACATTGTGCACTTGAATCAAAAAAGCATGTCATTTATCTGTTTAGGAATGACAACTGGTTACCAAAATTTTTGAGTCTATCCTTGTAAATCAGATCTTTTTTCTGTGGCTTTGCAAACCAGCTGTAGATCGTCATACACTGCTACTAACATTACGGATGTGATTCTGACTTTGTCAACGCTGTCATCTGCTGTTGCTACGCCAACGGTTGTGCATTTTCGGCTGTTGTAGTTACACACGTCTGTGCATGAATGCAGGATACTTGAATCGGGAAGGGAATCTGTGACATGATCTTTTTGCATCTGACCCGCTCAGTTTTAGCCATACTGAGGGGATACCACACTGAAGTTGGCAAACCAAGTCGGCATGGACTCTCAGGCAGATCAACAAATCTGTCACAGAAGTTTGTTAAGCTTAGCTGGATTGTTATGTTTTAGCCATTTTTCTTGACGATAACGCAAATGAAACCAGATGACGCGATCAGAAAACATTTTTTAATTACTGTGGTAGACCTGTTTGAGCGAACATTAACATTGAGCAGAAAATTACCATCTCAGCAAACAGAAAACCAGGTGAGTAAGGGTAAACAAGTCCAACTAGGGTGAAAAATATGCAATGGATAAATTGTACTACAATGTCAGTGCTCATCGGTGGCGTTGGTGGATTCCAGCATGAACTGATCAGGAAATTCTGCTTGGGCAGTCAACCGACTGGATCATTGGGTAGATTCCATATGACACAGTTGGTTTGGTAGATAACTAGGTCCAAATGTGGAATTTTTGAGCTCCCGGCTTAGCTTCTTAGTTCACCTGGTAGAACATTTGCCGCTTTTGGGTATGTTGTTTCTGTCGCAGGATCGAATCCAGCGAAAGCCCAGATGTTTCGCAATTGGGTCTTTAGCACAGTTTAGGTTAAAAATGGGAGTTTACGTCCGTGCACTGCATTCAGTCTTTTAAGGACACTGTTACTGATTATTGCATTCAACAGTCAGATTTAAAGTATGGTGATTGAACCTCTTTTGCACGTGATCCAAGCAAGAGTGAGTTCGAATAGATATGACAGGATAGCCCTAGTTTCTAATCTGTTAATTATTCTGTAAAGTTTGACAGATTAAACTCTTTACTGATTCACAACATCAGCAGATGCATTAGATGAGAGGGGAGGGAGGTATACTGACCAACAGTAACAAATAATTGGTTAGTTATTAATTGGATGGTTATTTAAATAAAAAATGGTCAGAATCAATTAAGACCGATTCAACATGGAAATACTATCCATCCCTCAACTATAATTATAAGATTATTTTTTGCCGCGTACATTTGCAAAAGTTTGCCCCCTTGTTGCCTTACTTTCATGGTCTAGTTGCATTATTTTCATGTCTACTACTTTTTGCACGCTTTCTTATCTTAGCAGAATGTGATTTAATGGGGATGCTTTTTTGAGATAATTCCTAAAAAAATTGGTTTTCAAAAGATCTCCAAAGATACAGCGGTCCGCCGTAGAAAAAACAGCCATGGAGAATGCTCGATGTGTTTTTGTTTTATGCTATTCTTTATAGGGAGGGGTTTTTGCTAGCTTCGTAGTTTACCTTAGTTGTGAAGCCAGCATGCAATTCCGCAAAACTCTTCGGATTATCATAACGTAGTCGTAGTCATAACTTTCGAGTCCTTAGTTTGAAATAACCAACTTGCCTGAATGTTGTAACTTAATCTCTGGCGTACGAGCGCGTAAACAGATAAAACAGTAACCGTTAATGGAATGAAGGATAACGGAATAACGGTCAACGATAATGACTAACGTACTACGGACTATACACTACTATCCCGTAACTTCTCGGCCAAGCTAACCACCTGAGGCTAACGCACAAACTTGGAAGAAAGGCTGGCCCATGGACAGAGCTGTTTTTATGTTACTCAGTCCGAAGGCCACACAATCACAAAGTAGATCATATTTAAAGGGTTTGTGACCAATCATAAAACAAGGTCAGAAGATGGATCAAACAAAGATCCTGACAATATAGCAATGCCTCAATTAAAAGTCGAGCGCACGAGCGGGGTGCCAGAAATTGGTACAAAGGTTAAGAACGCTCGTGTAGGGCAGTGACACATGACGTGCTGCCAGTAAAGGTCACTTCAAACAGTAGTGAGTTAGGCCTTTCCAAAAGCAAACAAAACGGTATTTTTGGGGAATTGGCTTCTTCCCTGACATTGAATGAATAAATATGTTATACGATAGTAAGGCAAACCGTACAGTCACTATGAAAATCGTTCGTCGCTGGAAGTGTTCCATGCTAATGGAGTCCTTGAAGTAATTGCTGAGGTTGTACGAATTCCTTTTATACGGGGGTGTCGGTCGTTATTTTGGCACTCTTGGTAGTTGACTCAATTTTTCAGTCTGCTTCTTCCGTTCATCATAAGTATCTTTGACCAGAAATAAGTTTGAGCCGATCTATACTCGAGTGAGAAGACCATGTAGCTCACTGCACGTAAGATCAGACTAGACCTTTATCGAAGTATCACCTTTGAACTCTTATTCACACAGTCGCTTATAACACGAGACGGACACGTGGTGCGAGGGAATAGCAGATGTAAGTGGATGACAGCCCCTTCGCATTCTCA
This sequence comes from Paragonimus skrjabini miyazakii, assembly GCA_014338405.1. Taxonomy (NCBI): domain Eukaryota; kingdom Metazoa; phylum Platyhelminthes; class Trematoda; order Plagiorchiida; family Troglotrematidae; genus Paragonimus; species Paragonimus skrjabini miyazakii. Next base: position 87,567 of record JTDE01000426.1, on the reverse strand, counting down.
TATGCCGTCCGGTTAAAACGACTAGTGAGCTGGAACAATTGCGTTGATTGAGTCCGGAACCACAGGTTGAAACTAGTCAACGGAATAAGTTTAACCAAGTGCAATTGAGTGGTTTATCATTGATATCTGCAAAGAGTGTTCATTTGGGTAAATGCAACATGCCATAGTACTTCCTATTCTGCGTTCACAGATGGGAATGAGCCTCCTCCTCAGCTGTTTTCCCAACAACTGGTTGAATCGACACAGATCCTCTCATGACTGGTTCTTACAGTAGCAGATTTGGGAAGTGGAACCGACTTTGATGTTCCTCGGTGATCAACCGTAAACCGACACCCCATACCGTCATCGATTAGATTCTGCAAGTGAAGATAGGCAAAAGTGTGTGTGATTCAAATAGAAGACAGACATTTTAACGAACTAAAGGCGCTGTCAACCAATTGGCGCGGCTGGATAGATTAATGAGCTGTATAAAATGAAACTGAATTTAACTCAATAGCAGAACCTGTGATTACGTGTGCATACAATATAGGATACAACTTCTGTTGGAGACTTATTCCAACAACAAACTAAGTTGGAAATGAAGGTTAACGCAATATACTGAGTAAGTGAACGTCGGCTGACCCCTTGATGCAATCATGTTTTCTTATGTAATATGTATTCACTACGATTCGGTTGTCGCAGCTGAACAAAAGACGCGTTTAAAGGGCTTGGCCCAACGGAATCCATAAGCACACTTTAGATTAAACACATTGCCCTGGCTCTTAATTGTTGCTAACTAACTGCTGAGTTGAGGGTGAATAAAAGCACCTTGATGTCGCCATGACCGTCCTGGCATACACTGTTCACATGACCCACTCAGTTTATCTCTCGTTCATTTGGTCACTATTTCTCCCCTGACCGTGCATTCGGACTTCGTCCGTCCATTCAACTCGGTCTGCTGACAGAGGAACACAAAACAACTGTGTTCTTGAGAGTAGATCAGCAGATTGACTGACTTAGGACCGCTCCCATTTCGAAAAGGGTAGACCTCAACCCGACCCGATTCAGCGACAGAACAAGAATACGTAACAAGTGCCCTACTACCAGAGCTACGAAGCCAAAATCTAGTGATCGATTGGAATCCGTTAGGAGGATTGAGGTTACTATTTCAGGAGGTTGAATAAAGAATGCGAGCAGCCCCATTATGCACGGTGACGGTAATCCTGTCTGAAAGAAGGGGCTAAGTCACCGTTATTTATTCAAGTTAGAATATCTTATTAAAAGAAAGTTCAATGGGAACATGGAAGTAGTGTAACTTTCGAAATCGGCTGATCAAATGAAAACAACACGCAGAGACAAGTGTGACTTATTGAATGAGCGACTGATATTCATCAAAGATCACGTGGACCAAGCTTACCTAGACAACCACGATAACACCAAATTATTTACGTGTTTTAACCAGGTAGTTGTTCACTTGATACACGTGCGTAAAAGCGCAGCTGGTCTGAGAGGGAACGATGCAATTTATGTAAACCATGCTAGTCCGACCCTTGTGGATTGGGTATTGCTAATTACTCTGCAGTGTTCTTTTTGTCTAAGAGTCCATAACGTGCTCCATGTGTGCAAAACCAGGAAGAGGACTTTTGCCACACAAATTGGCTGGCAGAGCTGTCACTAATTTGATTCCAACACACTCGATTCATTTAGACCGTTCTTACTTGGGGTATGTTTTATCAACTGGCATATCCAGACTAAAAAGTCTGCGGGAATATCTCTGTTAAAAATAAGTATCTATTCATTGAGAACAATATGTTGTTGGGAGAAAATTGTAGTACTGCACCTTACAGCCACCTCGGGTGGCCTTCGTCAGAAAGGTTGCAGTTGGAATCATATTTACAAACTGGCAACGGTCCCACGGGATTCTACCATGATCAGATCAACGTGGGTTGTGCCTGAAGCGATCAGATGAAGCCGATGGTTAGTTAGTAGGTGGGACATCATGTTTTACATAGTGTTTGTAAAGTCGCAAGGCGATAAGTTGGTACGTACATTAAACGTGTCGTCATTCCCCAGTAAACCAGGAAGTGTTTCAGTGGTATACTGTCATGTACATTTAAAAATGTACATCAAAATGTGAGAAAACGTTTTCATCAAGACAAGTTGTACATTCGAGCCTGTCAACAACATCAGAAGGATCATTAGCGTTGATTACCAAATCGCCGTTCAACTGTCTGCTTAACCACTGATTGGACTTGATCAGCCAGAACGTCTGACTGGTGGTTAGTCAGTACTAAATATTGGGTTTTCAGCCCTTGTACACTTTGGGGGAGATCGTAGAGTCTAATCGATTTTGGGGTTGAGAATAAATCACATAGAATGTTTAATCTTATATCTGCTACCTCAGATAAACTGGATAATATAGGTTTCAACCTTAATCGGAATTGCATTATTGTTTTGTGCAGTCTATTTTTCATAAGGTCCTGTAGTTTAGCTCTCCATTGTTTTTCCTGTAAACTTTGACCAAACTTCAGGCTCATCGAACGGTGATCAAACCATTTTATAACTCGGTTGACTTTTGTTCCTGTGTTATCCTCAGTTCGATTGTGATAATTTATGCGAAATCCACCCGAGGTAACTAAAGATCAGTGTATCTCAATTCACTCATAAAGTCATATCAGTCTCAAGCTGTTTGGTAGAAACAGGTTAACTGCAATATACACACATTGACGACATTTGTACCACATATGGTGTAGATGTTCTCTAAAAATAAATGTCACGGCGCATGATTTTTTGACATCCAAACTATAGTAAGGTAAAATGCTACTGAGATTATTGATTTTCTTTGTCAGAATGTTTTTAGTTGTTTAAGTTTTCAACTCTGACTGTTCCAAACAAATCGGTATTATTGTTGGTTAGACGTGAATGGTGGAATGCTACTGTTTCAAAAGTAACACTGGTTACTTCAAATTCATTTATCCAGAAAAAACATTCATACTACCTTGCCTTTATACAATTCTGATTGATTTGGGAAAATTGATTTAAAGCAATATTCAAACAGGAACATGAAATCTCACAAATTATTTTACTCGTAATTTGTTTGGTTGCACTTAAGCAACTGTACTGATAAATTCCTTCCTGGTCCATATCTCAAAAGTGAGAAAACACAGAAGAAAAATCCCACGTCCTACGTGCCAAGCCATAAATCTTGGTACACGGTAGTCAGCAATCTTCCTCTCCCTCACCAAACTTATTAAAACGAAATGAAACATTGCAAATTTGTTGACTATTCTGGTATTGGCAAAAATGCAGGAAAACACGTTTTGTTTCTAAGATGACAGTTTAGCAAACAAGTTTGGTTCTAATCATTCGTCTACTGAACAATGGTAGCAAAATTATGTTGGTTTAAATAGCCGGGATAGAAACAAAATGGCTTAGATGAATAGAGAATATTAGATAGCTCTCACTTTGACACGTGATACGTTTGCGTAATCACATGTGTGTTATATTGGTTAGTTATAAAGACTGTTATGTGAAGCTTCCTCAAAAATGTTATTTGCATTTGGTAACCCCATCGTATGTCCGATAATCTGTAGATGGACAGTGACAAACTTGACATGAGATAATGATATAATACAATATCGGACGGATTACGGTCGGCATTTACAAGGATCAGAGTATTTACTACTCTTGATCTACTTACAACGAATTCCATGAAGTTAGTATTTAGGTTGAAAACATTCGGTGGTATCGAATTTGCTTCCAGCAAGGTAAATTCACACACAGTTATATATAAAGCAAGCCCGTAATGGAAAATCGAAAAAGAGTTTGTTTGTCGAAACAATGGTTGGTTAAGTTTTTGCCTACACTACAATAAAGAGTTGTAATATCAAGACGTGTTTGCGTATTTAATGTTTATTTGTAAAACGCCTTCTACTATCATTGCTTCTTAGACCAATTTGACAGATGAAGTTGAACGAGAAGTTAGTATACAAAAAACATATTACGGGTAGACCGTTCAACCGCAAAACGGTAACATCTGAATTAAACGCCGTACAGATTTAAATAGTTGAAGCGACTAGCTGAGTGATACAACAAAATCGCCAGTCACTATTTTCTGTTTTATATAAGGTGGCGCAAATGTTACGAACTGGGCTCGTGATCAACTTGAGATATTGTACACATACGTATACGGACAAACATCATGAACTGAGGGCATCTTATGGTTTAGTCCGTAGTTAATCACACGGTTGAAATAAACTTGGAAAAATGCATTGCACCGGATGGAGTGGCCAATGGAGTAATTATCAGTTGACTCAATTTGCATTGGGAATTTGCACGATTGACCATTGATTGGATGAAACAGTAAACGGTTGCTTACGGAATATAAGCACTGGAGAGAAATGAGGATGGTCAATTATGCTTGATATCTACATCTACAAATTCCGGGGGGGGGATGGGCACTGAGTTGACTTATGCACACTCAACTCCTCATATGTTGCATACATTACAGCAGCAGCAGCAGCAACAACAACAACAACAGCAACAGCGGAATACTAGGTTATTGGAAGTTCTAGCGAACAGACTTTCCCTCCAGCCTACAAGTCCCAGCATCTCAGAAGAAGCCAAGTTAGAGGAATTATCAGCCAGTGGCATTGAGGCGTTTGTTTATGATTCAGAATCCGGAATCACCTTTCTTTCATGGTACAGACGTTATGAAGATATATTTGTTGTTGATGGTGCAACGTTGGATTAACCAGCTAAAGTGCGCCTACTGATGCAGAAATTAGGTGCCAATGAACACACTCAGTATTGCAACTTCATTCAGGCAAATCACTCTCGAGATTACAGTTTGCAAGGGACCGTCTCCATACTTACAACTATAGTTGGAGAACGCACATCACTTCTCAGTACACAATACAATTACTGATGAGTATTCGGGAATTTGGATAATTTCAAGTCGAACATCGCCCACAATTGATCGCAGCTGCCGCATTCCCATAGACTTTCCAGTCGGCCCCTTTCGAACAGCAGAAGCAACAAACTCGAGTTTCGCTCTCATTATAGCTCATCAGTAGTGCATATCTCCACCACTGCCGGGACTAGAACTCTGGCCACGCTTTTCATGAGGCAACTGTGTTAACCACTGCGCCATTGACGTCACATTAGGCACGACCGAATTATCATATGTGAACGCTCAACCACTTCCGCTTGAGTAATGATCAGGTTGCCTGTTCGTCTCGATAGGAGACACAGTTACTGTCTGTTAACTCCAATCGATAACCCCTCAATTAGGACTTCCTAGATAGGTCAAAATCTCCGTTCTCATTAAATCTGCTAGACTGTATTTTAGATTACCGATGAGTAGTCGGTGATTTGGTTAATTCGTTTTGATTAGCCGCTTATTATAATGGTGTGTTCAAGACAACAGTAAGAGAATTACTATGAGATAACACTTCACTTGTGTACTGCTCACGAGTAATGCAGGATGCTAAGGACATAACATGCATGCTGTGAAACCAGAATTAATCCAGTAAATGCTTCATCACGTATACATGGGCAGTACGCGTTGAAATTTCTCATGTTGGCCGAATATCAGTGCTTTAATTTCAATGAGGACATGTCAGGCTTTTCTGGAACCTGGATGATCAATTCACCCATTGTGTGTACACTCGTACTGTGAATGCTGTCATGATAAGAATTCTCTACTCTACTTTGAAATGTAACCTGATCGAGGTGTGTTATTTTGTAGAATAGCAAAGAAACAGCCAATCACCTATTGTGCAACGGCGGCTTATCAACTTGGGCGAAATTTGTTTTCGCATGCACGATAGCCATGTAGTAATTGCCAGCTTTAGCAATACTTGTGACATAGCGCACTTATTAAAGGGGAAAGTGGGGGCATGTTAGAATGTGTTACTTTTTAAGGTGTTACCTGTCACACTTACAGAGGGCAGACAGCTGTGCAGGATGTGATTGGTACAGATGAAATTTAGCAATATTATCAAACATGTGACGTTTAATGAATGCGACATGTTATGGGGTTGATTTTATAGATATAATCAGCATTGAGTGGAACAAAATCGGACGCTTTCTGTTTTTTAAAATCTATGTAGGAATTGTATTTTGTGGGTTCAGACAGACTGTTGACAGGGTGTGCGTCCAACAAAGAATTGGCAGCACAATCGCGAGAATTCGTCAAATTAAGGGAGTGGCGAATATACAGCGATAAATATTTAGCTACTACTCAATCGGTTAATATAAGCCTGTAGTACATTGGGCATCCTCAAAATTTCTCCAGTATGATAATCTTGTTATGAAATTACCATCCAGTTTTTATGAGGTTTATTCAATGAAATCCTATTACGCTGCACAATTGGGATATCCACTGTTGATAATGTTCAAGTTGAAGTGTTGGTTCAACCTTTTGCAGTTTGCCTGAGCTGCAGAAATGCATTTTTGGCAACATGCTAGCATTTTGATTTTTCTCTCGAAATGGTTACCAAAAATCATTCGGAGCAATAGCTGAACAGAAGGAATTGGGAGGGCAGACCAAAGAGTTCACATGCGAGTGAGAGGATGACGTGAAGTGTAGGTTTATACGCATACCATCTGGGTTATTGGTTTTTGAACAACTTCGCCCCAATGACCACCTAGAGACTAAGGTTGGTGTGACATGGATGTTATAATATGTTACTAGGATGTACCTCCAGTTAAGTTCTGTCTTGCACCAGTGACTGAAATAAACATAACGTGGTTAGGTAATTCATCCAGAGAGTAAAAACCTAACTGTTTAAAATTTAAAAAGTGATTATATGCAATACATGCTCAGCGATAATCACACTGACACCGTTCGCTGTCTGTGCATTGCCCATCTCATGTCTCCATAGAATCTCTTTGATCACGTGTTTAGCGACTGGAGTGAACAGGGCGCTTCTGTTTCTCCCTCCTTCGCGATAATCTGGAATTCTGTGCCCTAGCAACACAAAGTTGTGGTTGAGCGTTTGTAAATGAGTGTTCGACATAACTATTATGGGGTTACTAGAGTTGCGGACAACAAGCCTGTCCCACAAATGTATGAGTTGGAGTAAAAATTCCGGTCGGGACGAGGATATGCGCTACTCTTGAGGAAAACACGAGTCTAATGCCTTCCTTTGAAGTGACCTAACCCGAACGCATACCTAAATTTGAAGACTGCTGTCAGGTATAGATTTTGTACAAATTGAAATATTTTAATTCCCCGAAGTCGAATCATTAAATTTGATTGTACACTACTGCGGTGTGTTTGCAACATAACTGTGGGTAAACCAAATATAGTCTCAAAATTTTTGCACTGGCGACAATTGTGTATTTTCATTTATTATTCGATGACACTGAGACTAAAACAGCTTTGCACTTGTGCACTCGTATACAGTTGTCAAGTTAATAATATAATGCCAGTGCTTATCAGTGACGTTAGTGAGTTTCACCGTGAACTGACCAAGAAATCCTGCTTGGGTAGTCAATCTCCTGGATCATTTGGTTGATGTCACACGACGCAGTTGGTTGATTGGGTAACCGGGTCCAGATGTGAAATCTCCGGGCTCCTGGCCTGACTTCGTAGGTAGGTTGGTATTAGGGAGTCCATTTATTCCGTCTAAAACCTCTTCCGTCCTCGAGAAAAACGATTAATCCAATCAGAATTCGCGGAACCGTCCAGAACGGTTGAGGGGTAACGTTGGCCAGTTTTTTTACCTGTCCGAACTTTATTCCGCTATATTCATTGGCGAATTACTGACCTCATCTGTTATCTTCGGTAACTGTCCTTCCATTTTCTGGTTCGAGAATGCTTTTAGATCACTATGTCCCATATAAATACCTTGTAATTTCCTCATGGTCGCACTGTTTTTGGAGCGGACCAAAGTTGTTTTCTGCAAACATTTCTTGGTTTGTCTTGGGAGCAAATTACGGGATAGTCGCCATATTTTCCGGGCCGAGATTTCCCGTGTTAATTATCACCAGCAGGAGAATCCGATTTTTGTCAAGCATATTATTATATTAAGGATGAACCGGGTTATTCTTTCGAGAGTTTACAGCATTTGGCAGAGCAATTGCTCCGTCTGCGAATTTTGCTTCTGTCACTAGTGTGAATCCAGCCGAAGCCCAGACATTTTACCATTGGGTCTTTTCTAAATCATCAACTTCAAGTGAACTGCTCACACTTTCGATGTTAAACGCACAAATTGACCGCTTGTACAGAAAAAGGGAAGCATTTGAAATCGTCCTAGTTTTTGTCTCAGTTTAATTTTGGTTTACTGATTCCGGACTCGACGCAGTCGCATACGGGTCTTTTGGAGAAGCACAGTCAACTTCTGCTTGTTTATCCGAGTTTCGGCATTTTGATTTCCGGACTATGATTAATGACTATCTTGGTACACAGACGCTTTCCGTCGGAAATCGGTGTCTCATTTTCTGCAATGGTTCGCTTGAATTGAGCGGCTGGAAAAGGTAGGGTGCACGATTTATTTTGAGTCAACTGTCCACCGTTTCGAGTAAATACGAGAGATCATGCAGCGTTCACGGTAGATCAAGCATAAAACTGTTCATACGAGCTAGATTAGCAGATGTGCTGTTCCTTAGTCATGCAGTCGTTCTTTTCAGGATGATCGCCACTTGGTGTATCTCATTGGTACGTTCGCCATAGTTCAAGCAACTGTTGAAAACAGGGTGCTGATTTATGTCCGAGCAGAGTCATTGAGATTTTGGTATTCGATTTAATGATTACAGTAACACATTAGTTAGGTTAGTTGTGCTATCTGATAACGTCCACCATGATGGATTTGTGACTGACACGGTTGCGTCTGATCCACTTTTCAACTTTCATTTCCGAATTATCGTATCCACACTAAAACCACTCGTTTTGTAATTCGCACCTTATCACCTATAATCAAATTCTCCAGGATACAATTGAAAAATGGCCTCTTTGGATTGCTCCGTTCAAACTGCCTTTGCAAAAATACAGCATTATAAGTTGGTCGTGTTACAAGCATAAAACTGCTGTCTTGTTTCGGTATCTCTTAAACCTGCTTTATAGTGTACGCTGCTGGTTCTTAAACTATTCAGCCATAGGTTTTATATCATGTGGATCGATGATTTATGTGAGAATTAAAATTCGTCAAACAGAGAATGCAAATAAACAGAACCAGAGACCTAACTTTGAACGGCAGTCTTCAGCCAGTTTGATTAGTGAACGAACACAAGAAAGGTTGCGGTAAAGTGTTACACACCAGATACTGGTCATCGATCTACGATAACTGGTGCACATCCTGCAGTTCACAGCTGAAGCCGTAAAATCATACCGCAAATGCAGTCAAACTGATACAGAGTTTAAACCGAAAATATGCTTACGTTTCTTTAGAAACATCACAGTGTTCAAGACAAGCTTGGGAAGAACACCATTCACTCTTAAACGACAATGAAACTCTATGAGGAAAACAGGTTGTGGCGCAAAACGTTTTTATCAAACGTTTTGGTTCACTTGAGCGACAAACGTAGATACTAATTGTACTTCTCAAAATCCAGCAAAGTTTCTATAATGTTTAAAACTAGGGTGATCTGTCAGGCTAACATATTCCGCGTACCGCCAGTTCATCACATGATCTTAATTCAGGTTTTCACGTACTGGGAACCATGCATCTGTGTTGTACAATTTCTGAAATTTACACTTCCCCAGTTGAGATTTGACTACCGATAGACTGGAATCTATACTTACCAAATTCATTGACTTCATCCCACAAAGTTGTTAGCTTCCAATCCTTTTCTTTTGTCACAGCAAATCGTTGTATGAAAAATGATACAAGGCTGGTTAACAGTACCAGCCCCCTGATTTCAATGTACAGGTAAGATAATAAGTCAGCATAGGTAAAAGTTACACATACCTAGTAGATATATGTGGTTAGAGTATAGGTTTTGTATATTTATTCAAAAAATATTATACGGTCCGGATCTTATTTTTTATTAGAGTGTATGCTTATTCAAAGATAACAAAAACAGTTGTTTGAAACTTAGACCTTTCATGAATACTCTGGGTACAGCGACACTAATGTAAAAATTTTCCGCTGAAGCTAGAATAGGGAAATACGATATTCTTGTTTATGTATAAGGTATGATTTATAATTCGCTAGTCAAATATCCTCATACGCAAGGGACGGTAAGATTATTAGTATACATCTACACTGTGTTTTGCATTATCATGCTTATACAACACACAGTTGAACTCTGGATCCTGTTTTATTTAATCCAGGACCGAAACAGTGGAAGTTATAAAAGTGCATGCTCACAAGATATGTATTA
>JTDE01000426.1:65141-77159 GCA_014338405.1 Paragonimus skrjabini miyazakii | reverse complement strand
ATAGCATGAAGGATTGGAGAAGGATAGCATCCAAAGAAGTGTATATCGCGTACGTGGAAACCGTATGTAGAAGATAGGAAAAAGACTGGGATGCGCGGCACGAATTAATCTCGCTTTAATAATAAACAGTACTTTTTATAGCGCCCCAACACCGTTTGATCTAGCGATTTCAACTAGGTGATAAACTTGATACGTTTTGATTTTCCAATTTGTCGTTTTATCCCGCAAAATTGACTTAAGCGATTCGGTTGTTTAAACCTGACACGCGTTTTAATCGCCATCTAACAAGGCCTGTGTTCATTCGAGTGCCGTTCAAAGGCGACAGTACCGCAGAATAGCTGACAAAGGGGCTCAAGTAGACAATCAGCAGGACCGATGCTACAGCTAAGCTCCGTATTCAATTCTCCACATCCTCAATTCTCAGGTTTTATAACAAAGACAGACTGACAGTTTAGACTTCATCTATGTGTATCTACTCTTTCAATTGTTCTTGTGGAGCAGGTTATATTGGTCGAACGTCAAGACAACTTTCGAAACGAATCCGAGAACACCATCCACGGTGGCTGGGGCACGGGGAATCACGATCGGTCAATAGTGTTATCTTTGCTCGTCTGCATGAAAGTGGACACCGGGTGAACACTGATCAAGCCTTCAAAGTGGTATATCGCGTGCCAGGCAACTCATCAAACTCGGTCGGAATTAGAACAATCTGTACTGCTGAGGCGATTGGAATCAGGCTGCTTGACCTGGCATTATGTCATCGAAAACGGTTTGTTGAGGAGCTGCACCTACCATGGCCACAAATCTACCGGATCGATGGCCAACCTGCGCGGCCAATCCAATGGACAAGCGTGACGTAACCGACCAATCAAGTCATCGCCAATTTGACTAACCAGTGACCTAGTTTCTCTGCAGTAAGTCCGATCGATATCTAGATCTAACTCTATTAACTCCTTATATAATTGTACCGACCTGAAGATGAATGACCGAAAACAGATATCTACCTATATATCTTTATTCTCATAAACATTATGTTTACTTATGTTTTAACAAAAAATAACCACCTTTGGTTGTTTTAACTGACTGATTGGCTGAACGTACTCCAGTCAGGAAATTGCTCTAGTGCAATAACTTTCATGTTGAGTGACAAAATTGAAAGCAAGTTCGGTGGATCATTATGTGACAAACCAGAAAGCGCTTTGGATTCCAGCAGACAACAAGCGATTTATAACCAGGAACCATAACAACACACCTGAAACACGTTTAGTTGAATGAAGATTGACGTATGACAAAATTACCCGTGCAATGAGGTGATCGTCCCGACCGTTGGTATCTAGTATGCATTTAGATTTTGTAATTCTCACACCGTCACAGCATTTTGCTCCAGTGTTTCGAAATTGGACGAAGCCTCATTTAAGTTAGATTAGACGGCCTATCTACTTCTATAACATTATCGAGCTAACACTGAAGCACTAACTGAAACTGAACGATTCTACATTTTGTATCGATTTGCGAAATACTCTGAAATCGAAATTTCGATTACAACACTCTTGAAGAAGACCACCCGAGGTGGCTGAAACGTAGAATATTACAACTTACTCGTAACGTTATGTTATTCTCAATCCATTTATCAATAATATGTTAAACACGACGCCCGAACTGTTTGACTTCACTGGTGCAAAATTTGGTGCGGGTATCTTACAACCTTGAGTCACCTTTTCTTAGAAGGCAATCGTTTTGACTACTGCGTCATTTGCTTCCGATTAAACACGACCGATTCACCATACCTGAACGAAGAAGCGTGAGTAAGTCTATGGTTGCCCTGCTGGTTGGTTCGCGGCATCCGAAACGGATTAGTCTGTCACAATAACCGAAGCCCAAAGACGCTTGCCTTTAACCATCACCGCAAGTGACTTGCACTGCCCCACTTGCGATTCTACGCACACACCACGTATCCAATGTAAACTAGAAGAAATAAGACCGGAAAGTTTGTCACTGAGGCTTTCATGTTTAGCCCGGCAATGCCGTTTAACCAGTTAATTGGCTAGCACGAAAAGGATAGCTTTATCTCTCGGAAAATAAACAGACACCAATGGTAAGATCTGAACTGAGAAGAGAAATACTAAAAATGTAATACAAGAGGTTCAATATACAATTACATGTTAGTGTTTTATGAGGAGAACAGGCGAACTGTTCATCATAAAATACACCAACAAGGCTGAAGAAAAGAATGGGTAGAAGACCGTAGACATGTACTTTTCTGAAAAGTGGAGTGCCTTAATTGCCAAACTACCATGGTCTTGGTCGACGCATTCATTAACAGAAATAGGACGGGTATACTGAAATGACCCACCTGGGCCTAACGCACTATTCGTGTTTCAGCCGACGGGGCACCACGAGTACGTTAGTGGACTACTAATCCAAAGCGACGAGCGCATTCGCGGCCGCACACATCGCATCGCCATGTAGTCATGTCACAATGACCTATTGGTTAAAACAAAAGACATAGCATTTCATGGTAATTCCCGATATAAGCGGATCCTAAAGTCGTTTTCCGAAAAAGATTCGCCAGAATGTCCTACACACAATAACCAAATTCTTCACTACTCACCTGCACAATCTAACCAAATATGGCATCGGATAAAATCCATCGTTGGATGCAGACCATCAAGGCAACTGTAAACATAATTGATTTGGGCGGAACAAGACGAAATATTGAAGGTTTTATCCCGTTAAACTGGTTAATTACATAAATTAATAGTCAACGGGAACGTAAAACATAGAATTGTCTGTAGTCTGTGCACGCAAATCAACCGTCGTCAATTGATACCCTCCAATAAACACGTCGCAGTTCCTCGTATCGATAAAGAAGACGTCGTGGGGGAATATAGTTAGCAGTTGATGAGTCTGCCTCCCTGGGGATACTAGGGTGGTGTGGTGAATGGTGCATTAGCGTCCAGTCTGAATCTCGGAAGTACTAGTCCTTGGGCAATCAATTTGCCACTATATTACTCGTAAAAATTGCAGTAGTCAAAAGTTCGTTCTCATTGATTATGTTCTATACTGACAACCATTTCCAATGAAAACTGCCGAAACTGAGGATTTCTCTTTGAAATTACGCACCGCGTCATTAACATCTGTTGTATAGCTTTAGTCCGCTGCCCGACAACAATTTCTAAACTCACCTATTTGTCAGCATTCTGGAATGTGCTGTCTATATGCGGGTGCTCTTTATCATAGTTTCCACACAATAGAATGTCATGCACAATAACCCATTTGGTAGGGCTGATGGTGCTTATATCGATGAATGGATCAAGTTATGTCTCTTTATGCTCTGTGCTCACTTTCCACTTGAGTGATATTGATTACACTGAACAGAGATTCATACCTGCTTCCGCGGTGCAGTGAATCAAAATCACGGTTTCGACTGTCATCAGAAAAACGGTTTCACCGGCTATTACCATTCAAGTTTTCACTGTATTCTAACACCTGCCATGATGGTCATGCTCAAGAGCAGAGAGTAGAGACAACAGAAGATAACCGGTTTGCGTTTGGCTAGTATTTAATTCAGAGGGGCAAAAGTCCGCTTTCCAAATTTTAACTAACAGTTTTCCTTTCACTGGCCATTCTCATTCCCTCGGCTTCAGAACGTCCACTCATGTAGTCTCAACGAGCGCAAACATATTTTCCAAAGATATTTTGACAGTTAAAAACCAGTAGACAGAAATTATGGTACTGATTCTGAGTTTTCCAGGTGAAAAGTTTTGATTCTCATTGTAGTCGATAGCTAAGATGTATTCAGTCTAGTCTCGTAGATTTTAACAAAACCTATTGCTCATTCTTTGACAATATAGTGCGTGATGGTGAAGGCACGAGACTGCATAAATTTTGCTGTCTTGTGCTCTTTCGTAAATGCTTAGTGCAGTCGGCTGGATTCACATTTTCTGTCTAATCATCTAATGCTTGTCAATTCTTGAATCTGACATGAACTGCACAGACATAACCAGGATTAAACAAACATAAATTTTTGAGAAAAAACAAGTAGAAATAAAATAAGTCTACATTTTTACTGATTAATTATCAAAATAACTTTTGGAAGTAGCTCAGGTAAAAAGTAGATATATTGCGGAAAAACGAAGTAACGTAAACATTTACAGAAGTTTCTAAAATATTTAGTTTCAAAACAATAACCGGAAAACATACTATCCGCTCACTAAATCCATACCAGTGAATAGTTGAAAAATGAGGAAGTTTTTGCAAATGAACTACTGTAAACTTAGCCTCTGTTTTGTTCTGAATTCAAGTTTTCTCAAATCGATCGAATGTAAAGCATGCATGTACAAAACGTACTGACCGATACTAACATTTAAACCACTCAACAATAGTGTGACTGGCCAACGGTATAACTCAACTAAGACCAAATTAGTCTGTTTGTAAATCTCATTTCTTATGATTTTGTAAATTTTACTGGTTTTGAAGAAGAAGAAGAAAAATCAATTGCGTAATTGTCTACTTTTTTGTGTGATCTGAACTCAACGAAACACACCACACGTAGATAACATAGTTTTTTCTTGATGTAACTAGTTGTTTCAAAATCTCTGCTCTAGTTCCTAAGTAAAATGCAGTCTTCTCTAAACACTCACATCTAAAATAATGGATAGTTTTCCATGGTTAGGTATTTCGTGGAGTTCTGAGGGGAAAAGGGACATCAGAATATGGACGGTTCACAAACTATCAGTGATTTTACAGCGGTTTATATGAATGAGATTGGTCACTTTTCTAATACCGTATCTTGCTCTCCAATTTTATCAAAGTGCATTAATAGTGCATATCCTTGTAACGGTCAGGAGTTGAACTCAGTTTTTGAGAGGCAACGATGACTACCACAGAGCCATTGACATTAGACTAAACACAATAGAAGTATCATATGCGAACGTTTATTCACATCCGTCCGAGAGTAATGCACAGATTGTTTGATAGCCTCAAAAGCGATGATTGTCTTAGTAAAGAGACCCCATAGTTAAAAATCTGCCCTGAGTGAATATGAAAGAAATCATTAAAATTGTCCAATTTAAATTTCCTGCTGCGATGTTTCTCTAACGGAGTGTGTCATCGCGATAATTTTTCCACCGAATGTTGAATAGTGAAAAGCTGCATTCGGAAACGAAAACAAAATTACAAATCAATAGATGTGCTTATGCAGTCGAAGTAGCTCTGTGATTTCTCAAGGGCGCAAGTAATGTGAGAATGTTTTTGTATTTACTTCTTGTATTGTATTGAAGGATGGTGACCCACCTGTTGTTGCTGTGATTCTCTACCTAACGAAAGGAAGGTGCTGGCCGATTGACCCTATTTGTTCAGATAGGTAATATATTTTCAATATCAAAATGCTAAATTTCCGATGATAAAGCTAACAGAAAAGACATGACTGTAACATACATGACCTTTAGTCTTTAAAGAGGCGGATATTAGATTTTTATGCTTGAACGTGTTCTAGCAAAATGAGGGTAGGTCACGTTTTTTACATTTCCGTTAAGGCAGGTACGTAAGATTCACTCCCATGAATTAACTGGTGACGGTAAAGTGAGTGGTACCCATAGACGTGTTCACGTATATACAACGCACAACCTTGTCATCATAAAAACTTGCTAAATTTTATCAGTTTGAACCTAAACTTTAAAATCAAAGATGTATATGATGAGCAAACAGGATAAAACACAACTGCTTGATTGCGCTGAGATGGTCCGAATAACAGAGTTCTTTCCTCTCTGTTCTAAATACCAAGCTTATTTGGCAGCGTTTATTTATAAACAGCTTGCCCATTAGGGGAAATGTAGCCTGGTATTTTAAACGCGGTCAACCGTATCCATAGTCTACATCCCAAACAATTCAACGCTGCTATTCGTTACACAGTCGGAACCCAACCAAGCTGTCTAGCCAAGAGATTTTCGCAAGCATTCTCACCCCGGAACCGCATACCAAATGTTGCTTAAGACGATGACAAACATTAAGTTTCGTACTTCTCTTAGTTATAAATCATATCAAACCTATTGTTTGACCGAACTTCAGCGAACACGAACCAGTCTATCAAGATCGTTGTGACGCCATTAGGGTCTGCAGGTGTTAGTTCTAACACGTGGTCTGCCTAACACGGGTCGTCATCGTGCATCTGAATGTTTGTCACAAACTATCCCATGGTGTCGTTATGCATAATGGATGGTGTGTTAATTATCTCTAAATTGCGGACTTCACTTTGATTGTATTACGGAAAACGTTCGGTCGGGAAGGTGTATCATGTCCTTTGGTTACTGGCATTTGTACACATTTCACTACTCAGACATTTGAAGAATGGCTGAAAAGAAGGGATGTCGACATCTACTCAATGCACCGAGACATTCCCAATCCAACGTTGCCGTTGATAATTTTGTGCATTTTCTCAACAGTGCAATCAGGTTCATTAACCCATCTAATTTTGAAAAATTGAAGAATGGTATGGGTAATTTCTTGATGCAGTATCAAAATTGTGACCATTCAACAATTCAAATCAGTCCATCCAACTATTCGAGAACCTTATTCTGTGGACCAGCATACTGAGACTTAGATCACTTGAATTTGTGTACTATCATGGCAGCGACTCCAGAACATCTCTAGAAATTGTGCTCAATAAACCGGGTACTCGAAGATGTCGCATAATTGATTTACATTATGGATATGTTCACCGCAGACATGCCGACCAACTTATTTATATTTATCTGTCTGTTTACGCGAACGGTAGCCGGTTCGATTTTTTATTCAGACTATCTATACCTGATGAGTCAAAACAAGGGCGAAACCGGTTGTGGAGTGTTTGATTGAGGGTGATCATTGTGAATCATTATAAACAAATCGTAACTATCCTCAAGGCTGTGGTGAATTTGATGATTGTCACCAAACCTATTTCTCAATACCGATGTTTTATTACATCGTTGACAACAAGATGGACAAATGTGCTAGAAAAATAAATATCTGGATTACTCAGTTCAGAGTATTATTAACGCGTCGAGACTAGCACTAGGGTTGAGCTGGGTCAATCAATTCTGTTCTGATGAGTAGCAGGGAATTTTGCTTAGTCATATAAATGGAACATTTCCCACGATTGATCTCAGCTGTCGCATTCCCATGAAAGTATGACCAGAGTTCTAGTTTCGGTCGTTGCAAGAATATGTATTACTGACGAGCTTCAATGAGAGCAAAACTCAAGTCTAGTGGTTCTTTTCGAAAGTGGCTGACTGGAATATCTATGGGAATGTGACAGTTGTGATCAACTGTGGGTTAAGCTCAATTTAGATTTCATTTCCGCATTACTGGAATCATTACAGTTGACCTGGTTGATTGATTGTCCAACAGATGAATGCCAGACACATGGGCACGAATACTTTGATTTTTGCGTCCTTCTACTGTACGGTTTATGGTGCACTAATGGAGGTGGGCACAGTTACTTCCAATGAAAAAGCTAACTGAAGTGGCTGTGAAGATAAGCCAAACTGAACCCGGCGATCCTACCGTTAGCCTGAAGAAAAAATTCAAATGAAGAGCGGTTGTAATGAGATTGAACGATGTTCTGTTGCACAGTATGCAAACAAATGATAACCCGTAAAACAGTACTAAACCATTTCAAGTTTAAGATGTCTCGATAACACTTCTGTGGATCTACAGGATAATTTAGGATGTCCCAAGGGGGTTCTCTGAGTTTCAATGCTGAACACGGCTACACGGCCAGTATGCACATGAGTAAACTACCAGATGCAGGGGTTGGTGGACTGTTACGTAGTAAGAGGACTCAGACTTGTTGGGTGAGGGGGCTGAGCGAAACTAGCTCACCTACATGCAGTTGCCAGGCTGACGGAATAATCGATCGATCACCGTCTCCAAACCCGCGCGAACAATGTTTAGGTGAGGTGGCAAACCATAGCAAGTCCATTCTGACTTTGGGTAACCTAAACCTGATCCAGATGGGGCATACCGTCTCTTGTGAGTAACGTAGGGACCTGCCGATTGCAGTATTAACAGAACAATACGACAAAAGCCAGATTAGCAGATGGTAAGCGCAATCTAATACTATGGCTATTCAAGATAAAGCTAGACACTGGAATTGATTGACTGAATACAAAAGTGTGTCAATCAATGGGATATGATGAATCAGTTAGACAATTTACAATAGAAACTAACTATTGGTTTTGTACCATCTATCCAGTTTGTTTCACTAGCATTTTGTAGATGGTATCTGTTGAAAAATCGAACAAACCCTCAGTTATCATTAGCTTCAGCCTCTCCCGTATTATCTTCCTTGTTCTGTAAAGTTTTAACAAATTGTGTTGTACATCTCACATATGTACATTTTGCCAATGTCCTAAATGACATTAAACTTTGCCCCAAGAACACATAATTCTCTAACCATCATCTTGTATAAACAAATAAGCCTAATCCCTCAGCATGAGCAACTTGCGTGTTACTTATTCACATACTCAGTCTGCTCTCCTGTTAGCGTCGATTGCTTACGTGACCATTGAACAAGGCTAGTTATTTAGCAAACCATGTGATCATTTCACTGATAATTGAATGTGGACGACTTCTGCTTCGGCATACGAGTAGGGCAAAAAATAAGCCCATTCCGGAATAAATTCGTACTGACTATATTGTCCATCTCTTTTTATGTTGAGTCAAGCAAATAATACGATTTATGTCCCCGACAGGCAAGTTTTAAACTTTCTGCGTACTCACACTGACAGCAATTGGAAGACAGCTGACTAAGTGTTTGATTCGAAAAATCATAACATTTACGAACTAAGTGGAAAAGCTAGCCAAATAACACAATCAGTATCCTTCGCGAAAATGTTTTGGTTGCGTTTCTTGCCTATGGTTTAAGCATCTTTCCACTGTCAAGCTCTTAACGAATGTTGCCCGGTTTGGCATATGTCAAAAGTTTGACAGCAGTCTTTGTTGAAGAATGAATCTAACCACAATCTACGATTGGCTTAGGCATTTTATGCATTGGTTGACTGCCCAGCTTTTCTTCGATCGAAAGCTTAATTGTATTTATGTGTTTTGACTCTGACTGTGCACGTAATTCAGCGGACATCCTTGTTTGTTCTGTGTTAATATGTGATGGAAGCGTTTGATGGAGGGGAGGACGATAAATTTTTTCAACAAACAAACCGTTTTTTCGATGATTTCTCATCTTGAGATGATACAGTTGTCTATAAAATTAAGTTACGTTGAAGGTAAAAAACGATCTGATAAAACAAACACGACTTCGCTGTGGTCATGCTCACAAACGCGGTAGGTTTTAGAAAATCCGCGTTAAGTTGGATGGGTTGGAGGGGAGAGTTCAAATCGTAGCATGAATTAGGTGGACGTGTTTAACCGTGACAATGCTATGATGTGGACCAGGCCACACAGTGCTCAGTTCTTTCTGACAAACACCCAGTTGTGCGACCAATGTACACTGAACTGCATGAAGAGTGAAATTAAAGGATCGGAAGAGATGCAGCACTTTTAGGCAAGTTAGCTTTAAGATAAGGTGATAGCATCCGTTTTGAGAGGAATGTTGCACTAGAACTTGCAGCATTCTAAGTATTGTCGATCGCATCAATTTTTGGCGCGTTACCAGCTCCGGTACTACGTCCTCTTTAAACCGCATGCGTATGTAAACTTTTCTTATCAACTATATTTGTTGGGGTGTGCGCTAGTCTTGTATGTTTTCAGTAATACATTTTTCAACGTTGTTAAACAGGAGAATATGTGATATGTTTACCTTCACTTCTGTCGTATCTTCTGTGTAAATTCTGTCTGCTTCGTTAGTGAAGCAACTCAAAAGATCACATGTAAGACCAACTGGCACGTAGTTGTGGAACTGCAGGTACTGCCTGCTGCAAGCATATTCCATGTAGACACTTTGCCTTCACGACCCATCCCATCTGCTTGTGAGCATTACGCTCGAAAGTGACATTTGACCAGCAGTTTTTCGTTCCAGGATGAATATAACGTAGCCGTAAACTTTTTTAGAAATTAGTAAAAGCTATTTTAGGATTCTTGTTTTTTCCACTGCGTAGAAGTCTTCCTCCACAGGTCGTCGATAGTAATTGGTTATTTTAATAGATTCATTCAACTCGTTAGTTTCGAGCGTGCTTATAAAGATGCCAGCCAGTACCGGGCCTAACGGTGGGCCCAAAGCTAAATCACTACTCTGGCGATCAAGCTCTCCAATGAATTGAAATTGAATGCTATTTGTAAAGAACAACTTTCAGTTCCTCCACAGATACATCGATTTCATTCCGGTAAGTTTCGATATGATCACAATAAATCTGCATCGATCCGATCAGAAGAATATTTGGAAATAAACAAGAAACTTCTAAAAATATCAGTTTCTTGTCGAGCACATTAAGTTTGAGCTGGTCAACAAATTCATCTGTACCCCGTAAACCATAGTTTATAATTTCCTACACCGGTATCCTTATAAATCCTTGCACAGCAGCTTGACAAGACGAAATTGCTTGCCTTCTTCGAAGCAATTTTAATTAACACTCGCCGTTTGGTGCTTTGTGTGCATAAACTGTTGACCCACGCAGTTTTTCTGCTCTGGAACTGATACTAGTCCTCGTTTTATGTAAACTCAATCAGAGATTGTTTCTATTGTTGTTTCTATTAGCATGTCCTATATATTCTAATGTTTTACTTTTGTGATTGAAGAGAGTAAACGAAATGTTACAATCTCTCGACGTATGCCTTCTATCATTACTGGTGAACTGGATCACGGGAACTCAGTATTTTGAGTTTTGAATTACATATGCCCAGCATAAGTTTAAAGGATTGATTTGTTTGCATGTATCTTTGGTTGTTTATGTAGCCGCGAGATACGGGTTCCAGATTCGGCTTTCCGCATTGTTCTCTCTGATCATCATCCTTTTATTCATTTCTTCAGTTTTTTAAGCAAATCGATGCAACGGAACCGTCGTTGTTGCTTTACATCAATGAGATAAAATCTGGGGGAGTTGTGGAGCACAAATTGGTCAATCATTGCTAAAATGATACAAATGATCTCGAAAACCTCAAGAAGAATTTGTCGATATGTTTACTCCGATTTCATTCCCATTACGCTTGCCTTCATTATCCATCGATAGCTGAAGGTAAATTTGAGACCAAGACCTCCCTGTTTGGAAAATAATTTGGCATTAGTTAAAAGTGTTGAAAGACAGGCAACTAAAAGAATTATGGTGCTCCAGAAAGTCTACTACCCAGAGAGAATAACGGAGTTATGTCAACTCCCAATGAGTTACGGACAATTCCTGGATTGCTTCATTATCACCTGCAAAGTATTCCATGCAGAAAGTAGCCTAACGACATATCTCCACCCATCAAACAAACATGAAAGTATAAAAAGACATTCGATTAAAATGTGGTTTGAAGCTGACTAGTTATTTTGTGGACATAACTGCCTCATAGTCAGCCCGTGTTTATAGCAGAAAATGGTGGACAAACCTCTGGTTCTGGCTAAATCAATAAAGAATTTCGGAATTACGCTTGATCAGCACATATGCCAAAGACAATCTGCATCACAGCTTCTCTAGTCGCCTTGCTGCTACGGTTGCACAGGTCAGTAAACACACATACGTAACAAAACGTGGTTTCAGTTTGTCCAACTGTTCATTGCTGATATAAACGCAAGTCAGCAAATTTAACAAAATTTCATTTTACTCATTTCTACTCATATTTTCCTAACCATAGATCATTCGACATAAATTTCCAAGACAATGACAGGAACACAAATGAACAAACAAACTTCACTCGCCCTTCATTAACTCTCCTTCCATGAACTCATAGACTGATAATATTTTTCGGTGAGTTGGATACAAACGCTCTGATTCTGATTTATCTACCACAAGCAGATCTCTTTCATATTCTCTAATCTGTCACTTTTTTATCGCATGAGCTCACTCCCTGTGGTTGTACTGTTCACTTGTAATCTTATATCTCTTGAGA
>JTDE01000426.1:50307-63194 GCA_014338405.1 Paragonimus skrjabini miyazakii | reverse complement strand
TTCCATTGCAGACGATAAATTTGTCGACCAAACGGGTCCTGTTCTAACCCCGCTCCGCCTGAATTAAAAATATCAGGAGTTGTAAGGGAACATTTTCGTTTATGCAGGTCCTCTCTCAAGTAACATTCACTTTCTTATTGATAATCATCTAATGGCAAACATTATTGCATTCAGGCGAATCCTGAAGTTGATTTTGAGCCTCGACTCAAAAATGTGGAAATCTGTTTCATATACTGTGCAATTTTGGCGGTAAATGCTCTTACCACTGTAATCCTTGAGATTTGTCACCGAGCTTTTTAAACTTACTTCACCAACACAAAAGACTCTAATACAGTTTGAAAACAACATTGCGCATCAGTCACATTTCAGTCTAGATTCTTCATCTAATTTTAAAACATATAACAAATACTTAAGGCTTGTTTTTGTTTATAAGATTGTAGGATACGTTTCTTGTTGTTATTTTCCTCAGTCAATGGTAGACGAATACGGCGTAGAAGCAATCAATCAACAAACAACAATAAAAATCAACAATCAATTACAATGAAGGCATTGAGGGCAGTATAAAAGACAATTTACGACAAATCGCAGTTATAAAAATGGCGATCGTCAACTGCGCAAATTACCGAGATTAATTTTATTGAAGGACTCAGCTGAGTTGCAGAATGTAAGCGTGCATTTCTACTCCATCTAAACAGGGGCTGATGGATATTTAGCCGTAGGTGATTCAACCACACTGAGATATTCATATGAAGTTTCAAGTTTTGATATGCCTAGTTAATTGCTGAACGATGAATTTTCCGTGAACAAGCAATGACGGATAGCTGTTCAACATTCCTTGTAGCGGAAGAGCGCACTTGGCATTTCACTCCAATCAATGATAACTACGTGATCCAATTGATTCAGACAATGTTGAACAAAAACGGATAACTAATTATCCTCCAGTTGAGGTCGGTTGGACACCAAATCCAATGAACGACTTTTGAAACATCGTGGTCCCGGCAAAAACATGATAGGAAAAATCCTTGACAAAAGGTTGCACCATGTACTTATCAACCTTTCGTTATATATATATATCCAACCGTAGTGTAAGCCTGTTTATCGCACAACAAATTCTTATTGCATGCATTCTGTGAATACTTGTTGTTAGAAAACTTGTCAGAACATCTTTGTAAACTGATACACACCGTACCAGCTTGTCTAAGTTATCACTTTCCAACCCACAGTGAATAACTTGTCTATTTTGTCCGCATGTTAAAGGCATAAGTTTGCTGAGAACATAGTTTCTAACTTCAACATGTTATCGCAGCACAAGTGTACTTGAACCACAACGAAGTTAGCTGTACCCACTGTGCTTTTGTATAATTTCCGAATAGCTGCTAAACTATCCACTAACCGATCGACTAACAAGTTGCAATTTGGTGTTTCTGTCTCATAACTTCTACATGAAGTTGGAAAATGAAAGATGAACAGCATGGTGCGAAGACTAAACTACTAGCACTGTTATGCTCCAAACTGTATACAACTCATAGTCAGATATGATCTTTACATCGGTCACTTTAGAAAAGTACTAGTCATTCAACTCCTGATTAGCGTAGCGTCTGTAGTGTAACTGAGTTTGGTGGGATTCTGCTTCAAGTATCTGCAATGTGGGTACGTTGGCTAATGTAACAAGGAAGTAGAAGTGGATGCAATCAACTCATAACACCTGAGCATCGAGTTGCAGTCGTTCGCGGGCGACGCTGAGGCTGAACAGTCAACATCATTATCGACGTAATGGCCATCACAACGAAGATATTCAGTATTATCTTCTATGTGTGAACAGAATCTATAAGGTCCTGTCGTAGATTAGCCAATCCTGGTTTCTCGTTCTGCCTAGAATCGCAGTGTTAGCTAGTGGTACCAGCTTCTTTGAACACAATCATCGGGCTTTCGCACAAGTCCATGGATATCAGGCCGCTTCTCACAGTTCTCACTAGAGAAAGGCACTACTTACATCAACAAGCGTTGGAAGTACATGCATAATGCTCCAAGTATGCAGCGACCTCAAAAAACAATGAGCTGGCACAACCGTGTAGGATATGGACACACATGTACTAGTGTGCTCTCGCGCCAGACAAGCCCGTCTGGTTCGCTGAAATGGCAGTAGCAAGTGCGTGGACAATGGTGTGTTCAGACTGAATTATCTGAACGATGGTTACTCTCAAATTCAACGCAGAGGCTCCGTCTAACATTCCACTACTGTGCGCGCTTGGTGCAAAACGATCGTCACTATCTAGGCAAGGCAAAAGGTGCAAGGTTACGGTCTTGTCGATTAACACTTACGTGCGACCGATATAAGACTGTGACCACTGACCCAAGTGCGTTTAGAACAGGCTAACTCGACATACAAGAAAGATGGCGAATCGTATCTGGAAAGATATCCGTGAAACTGTCTGGTACGCCTTGAAGTCAGCAGCCAGAGGTGCATGGTGTCCAGTTTGAAAATTTCTGTTCATGCATTAGTACTCACATTCGCACATCGAAACTGGTTACTTGAATGAACGTTGTCCTCAATATGACCACGAGAAGAGAGGGTAGTGTTGAATGCCCAAAATTAGTTGCAAATTGTTTGTAACTGACCACTGGAGATTTTAGTTCAATACCTTATGCACGCGCCTCATATATATCACCCTTAAGGCTGTCTATTAGACCACAACTTATACTGTGAAGTACACGTTTCCCATCAGCGAAGCCCCAATGAGTGCCATTAAAAGGTCATTGTTAAAATTCCGGTTAGAAGTTGTTGATTATTCTACTTCCATTGGCGTACAACATTTAATTACAAATCACGACATTCTAGTTTAGATGGGCGTTTTCGTTTATTGCTTTCAAACGGAAGATTTGTTCCCAAGTTTGCCAGAACTCATCATGAAAACAAGTCACCGGACTGAACACAAACACGTCGATTTCGAGGTGAGCTCGTTGCCCATGGTTTCAGTGACCTCAAGAAAAACCAGAGCATATTGTCACACACATAGCTCGCCCAGAATATGTTGTTTGCCGTTTGATAATTCCGTCACTCATGGTAGGCAACGTTGCTGAGTCGAAGTAACCGAAAACTTCGAACTCAATAGGAATGAGTTTGGGCATGTAGCAAAACTTTCCCAACTATGCAACAGTAGTCCCATCCACACAACTACTAACACGCATATTTTCAATTTAAATGTGAACAATTCTCACCACTATTCGGTAAATTGTCACTGTTTCTCGCCCGTTGACTCCGATATTACCGCATGGATGTCATAATTGCAGGTGTTTCTCACTACTCAATCATCGTTGCAAAATGGCTCAAATTGATCATAATATATAGAAACTCAAAAATCATTTGTGACTTCTGGAAACATTCAACTACCTATTGTGAATAGGGAAGAAATGTAACACAATGGAATGTGTCTGTTCCATATGTGAACATAGGGTTAACAATATGAATAAGTTACTGTATTTCCTCTATCCATATAATACAAACCGCCATGATTTAAAAACGCGTAGACTAAGAGAAAATGTCTAGCGCTTTTATATATATTTGTGTGAAATGAGGATCAGAATAGAAATACACGGGTAAAGCAGAGTGAAAACTCTTCAGCCAGATGGAATTAAGCTGCTATATGAAAGGCACAGAGTACATTTGCAGTTTCACATTAAGTAGAGCTTTACGTCGCCTAGATTGTTCCAATTGTCAGGCTTTGCGAACACGGGTTTGATACTTACAACACGTACACGTGAATACAACTTCTGATCGTACTGACATGGCGTTATGGACCAGACAGACTAAGTCGTTGATTACATGTTGTGTACTAAGGAAGGAGCTGATTTATTAACGAAAATTCACTGGGTTGCTTTTACGATGCAGTGTAAATTAGGCGGAACAGGTGCTGTAGTAACGGAAGGTTTCTGCCGAAACTTATACAAACCAAGTTAAAGATGCAGTAGCATGTCGATTGTTTTCGGAGAAATGCTCTAGCTCAAGTAGCCTGTTTGGATATTTTGGTGTAATAAGTGACAATGAGCGCTTTGTTGTCTTGGCTATAACTTCTTAACCAGGCAAATATCACTCACACGGCGTGACCAAAAATCCGAGGTGCTGGAACTTGATGGAGTTGGACATTGTTAGAAACGTCAGAGGTCAGATTTTGAAATATCAAAGTAGACGATCCAAGTATCAAGTTGTATGCATTTACCGCTCCACTGCAAGCGATGAGTTTCGATTTACGTTCTGTCAAGTGGCCATTCGAAGTCAAGGAGTGAATGCTTTCCATCTTCCCAAATTGGACAGAGTGCAGCAGGTGGGGTGGACAATCATTTAAAGTTACACTGGATTCAGCGCTCTGTAGAAAGGCGATAATTAGAGGCAAGATCAGTGAGACAATGTCCAACTTATTCTAACACGTTAATAAGTAATTAATCAATGTAGAGTAGGAGGAAGAAAATATGAGCAACGCTGATCTCATTGTGAATCCTCATTGTACATCGTTATTCTCACAATTGAAGTCAGCTGATCGACCATTTACATTGGGTTAGACATTCGATAATCCTGTTGTATCCAAATGCTTTGTCGCATAAACTGCCTAACTGCAATGAATTTGTTCGCAGGAGTCCTGTAAACGAAAGAATATCCTGGTACGGAAACGTTTAAAATTACTGACGACTGCCCGGCAAGTCACATATATATTTCACTTAGCCTCTTGTCGAAACAAATATACCCTGATATGGTGAGCAAAAAACTTAACAAACTTACATTCATCATGATTTTTCATTGTTGGTTTACTAGTGCCAACTTGTTTCAGTAGTATGGTGGTTTACACTTTGTATAAGTTAGGATTTTACATGTACAAATGCGGAATCAGTGATAACGTTGAGCACTTTTTCTGCACAAACGTTATTCGGTTCAAGCCTATTCGATACGGACTATATAGGGCAACCCCCAATTCGGTCGTACAGATTATGAATTATTTACAGACACAACAGAAACAGACAATTACCATAGTATGACAGAAATGATCACAATGAAATCCATACGTAATGATTCTTTCATAAAACACTTGCTGGTTAATGGTTGACTGCAGCTGCATACAAATTAACCAGTATCAGCTAATGTAACTTCACTTTAACTATATAAAATGAGTGACATCAATTTGCTTGGAATAATACACTGGGCCCAAACGATAACAGACAACACGAACACAGTTCTAGACTTGATGGTGTACACCATGAGGAAAAGCACAGTCAGCTTGAGAAAACTTAGTTATCCGAAACTAACTTTTTGCTAACCGGACAGAATAACAGATGTTATCCGAATGGTAATAATTGAACAAATAACTTGTTTGTCTGACAAAAAACTGTTTCCCACTGGCTTAAATGAGGGCAGCCACAATTTCCTTTTCCTTTTAAGAATTTAGGTAATTCCCTACAAGTCTGCTGGTGTTATTAGTCCGAAGTTGAATTGTTTGTGAAGGCGTGGGCAGCAACAGTCGAACTGACCGGTGGTCATATTCACGTCAATGAAACAAGGATGGACACCATAACGATGGAGATACGGTGAAAAACTCAACTTAGTGTGAATGTGGTTGGTAGCCCAATGTTGCCGTCCACAGTAAATTCTATTCAAATCATGATAAAATTGAAAACACTTGGTTCTAATTACAAACGACAATACCAACACACAAGCACCCGACTACAGGCGGTTTGAACTGAACCGTTTCGACCCGTTTGTCCATATCTCATGTATCATTCTCAGCTCAGTGTGTACAGAGACTAACGAGTGTAACTGAGATACAATACTGATCAGCAGTACATGTGAATCGCATCATGACCTGGAAATGAGCAACGCAGCATATAAAACTTTAACATTTAGAAGTAGTGTACCCTGAATCTAATAGATGTCACATTTTATCATTGCAGATGTTTAATGTGTCAGTGGAGGGTTCCAAGCTATCAATGAGACATAGATTGAAGGTGAGGTAGATGAACCTACTGAATTACGGACTGAAACATATGAAGATCGTGTGACTGGGCACCAGCAGGTATATTTGTCAGAGAGATCTCAACGAATACTACGTATACCACCTTTATGCTCAGAAACTACAGAAGGGAAACAGATCTCATTCTGCAGTTGCAACGTCATTACATGTCAGGAGAAACAGGTGATTGCACAACAGCTGTCATTATTGCGAATCTAAAGAATGATGTGTTAGAAGATCGCGCAAATGTCCACTTTGGTAGGAAAAATTTCTGTACCGAATACATAAGTATAAAGACAATAAGGACTCGACTATTTCCTGGAAAGGAGCGGCTTATCGCTTTTCCCATTATCCTGAGGGTTGAATAGACAATTTTTGTGGCTTTTGTACTCCACGTTTATTACTTGGGCCAAAGTGGGAAACTCACAACCGACTTGTGTTCCACTATGATCTGTGGCTGCGGTCCACATCCGTGGTTTCGACAAATTAGATTGCATTTGCGAAGTCATCATACAAACCATATTGTGGAATTTGTCGCAACTGGACGATTGGCGATACGATTCTCAGAGATCTTCTATATACCTCATCAGTTTGAACAAAGTACATTGTAGACTTGTACATATGCGTTCATAAACGCAACTCTCATCATCATCCTGTGCGTCAACTTGTAGCCAAGTGAACATCCTTCGCAATTTTAAGGAAGCACAGCTAAACATTTTGCTTCTGAAGGAAGAAAATCAAGTATTTACAGCCTTCCAGGAATTGTCTATCATCCGTTGAATTTATCGTAAAATAGTTGCTCATATTGCTTCCAATTTCCCTCTCTCTCAACAGTGATGTCCAACAGATATGAGCAGCTTAACGTTAAGAAATGTCAATGGTTGCACCGTCATTATGTCGTAAACAATTAACTACCAGAGAAACAGAGTTAAGTACTGCTTACTGTTGATGAACAAATACCAGAATCGCAATATGTGGATGCATACCCATTCTTTAAAAGCGGTTGAATATTGCCGGATAATACATACTTTCGAGGAGTACACTATAAGACAGCCACTAATATTGATCCAAAGAAGTGTTGTTCGCCCATAATTGGGAAGAAGTACTCAGCGTAAACGGAAGCCGAATTCATGACAGTTAAATTAGCTTGTGTTTCACAGTTAGAACAGCATACCTACCAAGTAAAATTACTGATAATCGTTCACTCCTTATTGCGAAATGTCTTCACTCCTGTGAGTAACCAATGTAACACAGGTAGTTGCTCTCATCATGCTCACGTACAGTTTCCATAGATTATTTGTTTCTCCCCCTGAACAACAGTGACATGTTATTGCATAAATACAACATCATCCAGTATTGTAATCATTTTCGACCGTCATGAATAAACTGTCAGCCAACTAGTGGAAAATCATATGAAAACAATTTCTCGTAATCTGTTGTTCATCCCTTAAAGATTCGCCTAGCACCTTGTCAGAGTCCACATACCCCGTAATAATGTAATCGTTCCTCAGCTGACAAAACATACTATGTGTAAGGAATCTATATTTGCTGATTGCTTTCTACTAGTTTGAATCTCATTCATTCACGTAATATCTTTTCCTGATGTGAGTGACAAACTAAAGTGAATCGAAACGTTCTCGAATTCCAACTTGATATGTGACCCACTCATGATTGTTCAGTTCCTGAATGAACTAAGTACTCAATGAAACATATGATCTTGACTTGTTGCGACACTTGAGACGGCGAAAATCTATTTGAATCTCAAATGTGCAAGAGGTTTTGAAGCTTGTAGTCGCCACTTAGTCGATTATGAAAGTGTTGTAGTAATTTAATTGGTTCAGCTGACCGATATGTTGACCGATATGTTTTCCGTTTAACAGTTACAAGCGAACTATTGACATTCCTATTGCACGAGACTCGAGATTAGTTCACGCCAGAAGTTACAAATTACAGCTTTTTTCCTAAATCCGCCATTATCGCCATCCAATCATTTCATCCATCAAAATTTTTCGGTTTCACTCTGATTACTCACTTGATTATTTTCTTACGTTGAGTGATGCACGTTGTAAGTAGTTTTTAACAACAACGTTTTAATGAACCTGCACGTGCTGTGATCTTTTTAAAACGCCTCACAATCGTAGCTGAATTCCTCAACCGACATCACCGTCTGTGTTTGGCAAGATTTTTCTCAGTGTGCCCGAAGCAACGCAAGCTATTTTGGAAGTTCTTGTATAAAAGATATCTTGCCTAAAGTAAACGGGAAGATAATGACCTAGCAGATTGCACACACACACGTTACATTTACAGTCAACTTAAGCGATTCCGCATCTGCCTGCGTGATTCAACATTTCAATTCATCTGTAATTCATAGGTCACTCGTCCTAATTGTGTTATCTGGTATTTTGCTCACTGGGCAGCTTGATTCTTTTATAATATCTCTTTGACACCAGTGTAGTCCCCTCTATATTTCCTCTGAGTAATAACGTACGAAACAGTGGATGTGTGGATTAGCTAGTCCAAACATGTTCACAGTAAAGATTCTATCAATAGATATATAGCTGTTTGCTGTACAACATGGCCAATAAATGTTTTGATGCTTGAGTGAGCGTTTTCCAGTCAGACACATTTGAAACTCTAAGCCAATAAATTCTAACTGTGGTAGATGATCAAAGCAGTTGGTGCGCCCGAAATACCAGCAGGTAGACTTAGTTGCATTCCTTCAGATGGGTACCGTAGAACAGGAACTTGTAGTTAATTGGGCAACATAGACGAACGCGAGCCTGAATGTTCAGAAGAAGAGCATACATTATCCCATTCACCAGCCAATAACAAAATAAGCGTTTTCATGGTCAATCTCACATGACTTACGCAGTCTGTTGTAACCAAAGGCTGAATACTGCTGCCTGAATGACACTGTCATATTCTGTAAATCATTTGGTACAACAGGTAAACTCAGACTAAATGCATGCTATCAACAGTGAATTGAGATTGGAACAGATGCAACTTAAATAGTACTCACACTTTGCTATATCCTTCCCACTCCGGTATGCTCTTCGCCTATTCCGCTTATAAAAATGCACCATGGTAGTGAACTATCCGTAACATCTGTGTGCACTGACCTGTCTGACTTCCTACTTCAAGCTCTACTCTCTTGGTCTGTGAGAAATCGAAGTGAAATCGTCGCATGTCTTGTGTATGTGAAATCGTGGAGGGGTATATGAACCCAGAACAAGTGTCCAAATGAATACCGATCTACCTGCTAATGACCAAGACGCCCACTGCCCGCAAGTGTGCACTCAGTTATATGCAGTGAATTCACACACAGTTTGTCAGTTGGTCTGATAAACTAGGCTCAGCACCGGTACTCTCGCGGGGACAAACGATTTACGTTCACCTCTCAGTAAAGCCAACTCATAGCTCATAACCTCGTTTCTAATACGATTCGTGTGACCACGCGATCAATGCGTTAACCGTCGTTCCGTTATCCTCACAATAGGCCTGAACAGTCTCACACGGATAAAACCACAGTCTGCCATATGAACAGGGTTCAGCCTTGACAAAGCATTTCTGTAAGAAAATAAACCATATCACTATTGTTGACTTGAGTCGATAACTGTGATGAGGACTTCCAGGCCAGTTTGGAGTGATTCGCTTTATCATACGAAGCGTTCAGAAGTAGTGATGTAGGTTATCAATAAGTATTCCACCGTTTATGAGAACCGACATCAAGTTTTGTCTCTGTTCCACTGAGTCGTGGACAACCAATACTGAAATGAAGATGTTCCCTCAGTATAGAACGGAAGTGAAAATGTACGAACCCAAATTACCATATTTCTTCCCTAAATAATATCCTGAATTGCTTGATAAACTTTTGGTTTGGTTCACTTGAAGTAAACAGCATGTTGACATCAGATTGTACATCAACATCAACTCGCCCTTAGAACAGTAGTTGGTCACTTACTCTTCGGATATGCTCCACATTGTGGGGGTAGATCGTTCATATCATTAAGCATATTCTAATATCATTCTGAATAGTTGTGTTTCAAATATCGTAGTGTAGCGTTTTCTTGCGACTTTTATCCTACCAGTCTTTGATCATACAGTCGGTATCTCAATACTCCTCCGTAACCATCATTCTAAGGAAGTTGCTTTAATATTCCCAGTTTCTGGTCGTCGTATTTCATGCGTTTCACATTGCCTGGCCAACTAAATGACTCACTTCTAGCGAAAGCACACGTGAACTCTGTTTGTTTCGATCAGCGTTGCCGGAACGGCTGAATAGCAATTCGCAAGTTTGACTCAACAGTGGAGGGGACAGGGATTTCAGTCTAGCTCCAGAAAAAACATGTTGTTCTGGTAAACGAAAACCAGATTGGAAATCGAGTGGCGACTGTTTTTGTTTGAAATACGTCAGCCGATAACCGGCACCTAATTTTAAACACATCCTACAAATCCCATAGATCTTCAACTTACGTGCTCAGAACGAGTGATTGCGCATTTTGGTAACATCCGTTGTCTCAAGCGACAATCGGTTACTGCACCCATGAGATCGTCTTGCTTAATTATACCAAGCTTACAATGCTGTGGATACGGAAACAGACGTTGTGATATAGGTTACCATTGAGTCATCCTCAACTCATGTAAACTGGCATCAAGTTTCTTCTTTGTTCTACCGAGTTGTTGACAACTAATAATGAAGTGGACATATTCCTTCAGTATACAACAGGGATTAAAATGTTGGAACCACGAGTATCGATTTTTTCCTAAATAAAATTCTTCATGATTTGACATAATTTTGGGTCGATTTCTTTAAACAAATTACATTTTGGCATAATACTGGACGTTAGGCAAGACCGAATTAGCCCGATCGCCTTGAGAGCAGACAGTTAGTGTCTGTAAACTCCAACCGATGACCCTTCGACTAGCACTTCTCTCCAAGTTGAAACCACAGAAACCATTGTCTTGTTGAGCGATATTTGGTTACTGATGAGTAGTAGAGGATTTTGGTTTTCAAATTGTTTGAACATTACCCACAACTGATCGAAGCTGTCGCATTCCCATGGACTTTCCAGTCGGCCCCTTCCAATCGGGCAACCTGATCATTACTCACAAGCGAAGATGGTTGAGTGTTCACACATGATAATTCGGTCGTGCCTAGCGTGAGGTCAGTGGCGCAGTGGTAACCACAATTGCCTCGAAAACAGCGTGGTCGTGGTTCTAATCCCGGCAGTAGCGATGATATGCACTACTGACGAGGTCTAATGAGAGCGAAGCTCGAGTCTTTTCGAAACGGGTCAACTGGAAAGTCTATGGTTTCCCTTATCTCAACAAAATCTCCAGTACATATCGGTAGTCAAAATATCGTCTGGTTCTCCCCATCCGGAACCTAAGTCGTGCCAAATTTGTTGTCAGCTGCACCATAGTCCACATCAGTATTATCTTTTTCCTCTGCCCACCCATCAACAGTACTGAAATATCAAGTTCATTGTCTAGTTAAATTTTGTCTTTGTTGTATATCCATAAATTGGGTTTTGTGTTTCATGAATATGAACTGCTTACTGCTTATTACTTGCCTGCGAGGTTTCAATTCTAGTATAATTTCTTGGGTTATTTGAAGTCCCTAATACCGAGTATTACAGCACTCTGACTTGTTTACTACCATAGCTATATATTTCTACGGAATATTTAACTGCTAAAACTATTCAATCAATAATGTTGAATATTTCGTTTAATTACTTTCTACAATTATCTTCTTGTCTCTATCACACACTTCATTCAGACACAGAATAGAGTGCCACCACGGAAAAATTTACGAGAATAAAATTGTCAATGGAACGATGTAAGTATATCTTACATAATATATTCTGATAACACAGTATAGTATTGTGTCAGTCATACAAAAATGCGTATTACTGGAACTTCTGTCGCGTTGAACAACTTGACCATCCCAAAAGGTTGCTGCGTTTTTCTACTGAAATGTGCAGAGTGAATTACAGCCCCGTCAGCCCAAAAACACAAAAGACAATCAAATTGACACACGTCTACCGATTGGGTTGGACACCTGTCTGCATCTCTGCTACACAACAGCTTTCCCAATGAATCATATAGTCTACAGTCTTCTGTTGTGAATTGCCGAGGAACAGTCATAATGCATACATGTGTTCGAATTGATAATGCATGATAGAATTGATGAGATGATTGTGGAATCTTGTGAGATTCATTATTTGTTAGATATAACGAGCTGAAGTCTCGAAGAATCGATATTTTTAATCACGCAAGTTTTGCTTTAATTTCACTCTACCTTAGTTAGTCGGATTCCTGTATAGTGTTTATCGTTTAAGACATGCCATGTCCATTGCAGTAGTTCCAACCGTTTTCCTATTGTACAATGTGACAACGTAAACACTTAGATAAACAGATTGAGATATTTTTGTCTTCAGACTAGAGGGACCTCCGACTGAAATATTTTTGATAATGTTATAGAAATTCCAATCTGTGGTTCCAATTCCAATCTGTTCCAATTCCAACCGCCTCTCAACGTTTAGGGTTGAGCAAAATCCATCGAATCGTCGGAGTCGTTGATACTGGAATTACTGATTATTTGTCATCTAGGCAATAACACCAAGTTGTAATGGGTGATGTAACGCAGTGCTATAACATAATTATCCTTTTGGAAGCGACTGAAAGAGTTTCCGTCAATAACTTTACGATATTCACCAGGTTGTCGGTTTAAGTTGTGACTATAAAAATGACAAAAGCTGACCAACGGTTGATAATACATATCATCACAAATCCGAACATATCAAAAGAATCTGCATAAGGTGGTACATGAAAATAACTCTGTCTGTGCACTAAATACCGGCTGATTACCACATGTGTTTTATTTTGTGT
>JTDE01000426.1:14115-44608 GCA_014338405.1 Paragonimus skrjabini miyazakii | reverse complement strand
TGCAAAAGTCTGGACTTCGATTGGATTCGAATCAGCGATACAAACACCATTTGGCCATGATGTGTCTGTCACTGGTTCGAATCCGGCCGAAGTCCAGACTTTTGCAAATGAATCATTTTTAAACTATGTTATGAGTCAAGAGCCACCGGTAAATGCTTCTTGTGATAAACGGGAAAATTCGAATTTCCACGTGGAACTGGACAACCAACTTCTTCTACTCGACAATTTTTCAAACGAAACTCAGTTACTTGCCCGGAAATTATTGTCAACGTTCCAGCATCAATCACGACGACTAACATTTAACAGGATCCCAGGCCTGTTTGCTTCACTGTGCACGGACCTACTAGATCGTCGAACTGGCACGCGTCAACTGGAGACGAATTCATTTATTCGATCACCAGTAGCATCCAGTGAACTATCCGCAGAACTAGGGGTCGCCAACGGAACTCTGGACACGTCTAACATACCAGGGGTAAGCCTATGAATCTTGCGTTCTGGGCATCCATGTACATTTTACCTCTCCCAATCAATTGATGAAGCTGTGATGGTTATCATTTTTTCGATGGTGTTACCGATTACGACACCCTCAGGTACTGTCTTGAAACCCCAACGACTACGATACTGGACATCAACGACAGGTCGGGTCGTTGGCGATTAGATCCATCAGACAACAAATCTGACCGCGATATGCTCATTAGAACACAGTAGATCAGGTCCAGGATACATTGAGACGGACACATTCGATCTATCGTTCCTGGCTCTGACCAAATTCTCGAATAACAACCAACTTGCCCCCATTTTGAATGAGATCATCAACCAAATCTGCAAATAACATGCTATCGCTACATGAGGGTCATCAAGACGACGGCGTCACAACATTATGAAGGTCGAAAATAGCCAATACCAACGTCGAGTCTAACTTGGACATATACCAAACACTTGCAAGAGGAGAAGGAGAGACGCAGCAACGACGATACCTGATTGCCGATGAATAAATGCGTTTTTGATGATGAACACAAGTTTTCCGGATTTACCGACTATTGCAGTAATGCAATTGATGGATCGGAGCTCAATGACAACCGTCATCTACGAGTTGTGACTTCATGTGATCGTGACTTCGTCACTACAAATTCCGAAGCTGAAATCACCCAGACAATCCGTTCCCTAGAGCAATCTGCTCCTGAAACCAACCGCGTCACACATACTAACGTGGATCAATTCCGAGCCAAATCACTGGCAGCGTTTCTAATTTACTATTGATTACTAAACAGCTGCCTCTACAGCTGAACACTGCTTGCATAATATTTGAACTGAAGATTTCCATCCTGCTTACGCCATCTGACTTCTATCGGATTTCTATTTATCCGGTGTTCATAAGTTGCTCCTGTTTAATCGTTGAACACTTGTTCCCATCTGGTCGACAGCAATTTGGATTCCTACAACGAGATGGATTATTCGAAATGACAAATATTCTCCATAGCTTGTGTGCATATTCCCATACAACGCACCGCGATTGTTCGTTTGCAAACATTCATATATCTAAGGCTTTTGAACACATATCCCATGACTCACTGTTAAAAGCAGCCATTGTCCACGGTGCACCTACCATTTTGAGAAACTAAATCAATTCAGTTCACGGGTATGACAAATCACATTCTGAAAGCTGCGAGGTTTTCCCAAAATGCGGTGTTCGTCATGGAGACCCTCTGATACACCTGTTGCTTAGAATGTACCCCAATGAACTCCCTCATGCTCTTTTGATTCGAACTTTGTCCAAAACACACCGGGAGGCAAATTGAACAATCTGGTATGTGTGGATTATATCATACTAACAGTCCCCTCGAAAGAAACACTGGCAATCAGAGTGAAACCTTGGCAGGATATTCTGTTTAAAGTCGGCGTGACCGCAAATCGGCTGTCGATCTGTCATACCTGTCATACGAGTTGAGGAAGGCATCCTTAAAATCCAAGCACAGAGTTTAGTTATAAACTTGTCTGCTACCGTGATTAACCCATCAACTGTGTTCCATAACCGTTCGTAAAAAGACGCTCGACGATTGCGGGTCACAAAAAACCATTCAATGCTTACTTCTAGACCGACATCATTCCTGGCGGCCTCAGAATACCCCAATCCTCAATATCGTACACCACAGAATAAAAGGCCTCCCATCAAAAAACAAGTGTTATCGAGAAATGCGGCTATACAATGGACTTCACGTGATCTGGTATATAAACCGTATCGTCGCCCCACCCTCACATCGGAGTCTGCAACAGGAAGGATTATTAAATCGGTAGAAGAAACAAATTTAGCATGCTATGAAGCCATCCATACTACACACGATGCTGCCTGTTTGCAGTACTCCCAAACAACGGCTACATCACATAACTGGTAATGGAACCTAACCACGATTAATCTTCACCTCTACATCAGAGCGATGTAACATATAGCTAGCTTTTTGCTCACGAAAATCCGTCGCTTATGTGGTCGTTCATAATCACCGGAGGACTTAAAATGCCGACGTGGTAGCTGCCATGAAAGTTTGTCTAACAATATTCAGTCATGCGAATGTAGACGACAAAACATTATAGCTGTATTAATAACTTGTGTGTTCCGAGAAACGAGAAACTCCAAGAGATCCAAGAATCCCATATCTCCATGGCTAACTCGTTTCTTAATCCCAAAGTCCTTATATTCAAAGACAGTGCAACATTGTTTTCGGATATGACCATTTGTGATCCACACACAAGGGATGCAACAGACAAAATGAAGAACGATAAATACTGTTCTCAAGACATTGTTCAATGCAATTCAGATACTGTCCATTCCTGGAATTGTCCATTCTCCGATATTCTGCTATGTCACATTGTGTTTAACAACAGAAATTTCATACATCCTTCGCTACACAAATTGATGTAGCAAAATGGGTCTCAAGACGTTATTTCTCAGATATCTGTGTATCATCTATTCAATGATTCTTCGATATATTCTGTTGACGTATGAGGGGTACCTAGAGTACATACGACACAGCCATGGTAAACGTTTACTTTGGATATGTTGCCCAACTATGCATTACGTGATGTATTAATCAAAATATCGGGGGTATTATAATCCATCTTGACAAATCGTGTGAATCCCGAAACTGACTTCCGTTCAAAATAAACTGGTAATGTTACTCCGCAGAGAATCATGTTTCACTTATACTTGCAACTGTAGTCAGATGAACGTAGTAAAAAAGAACTGCTATCCCCACTTAGAGCTTTTGGTAAACTGATGAGAAACTAACGTATTTTGGAATATTTCTGAAGAAGCCGATCTATTCGCATGGCATTCCTAAATCAAATGACCTCTTCTACAGGATGAACTGATCTGACACTTGCATCTGGGAAACTAAATGGATTTTGTCCAGTTCGTTAAACAGCTTTGACAGATTTATCAAATTTGCACTAGCTTTATAGCCATGATCAGTCTACTCTGAAGAAATCGCTATTGGTTAATACCAAATTTGAATGTTTCTCAGACCCCAAAAATAATTCCTTGTGGAGTCGCTTAGAAAACCTGATCATATTGATAGTTGTGTATTCAGATACTTACGATCTGCTACCGGAATATTCAATCTACTAACTATTCGTAAGATTGAATTTTTCCGCTTTTTCATAACTGTTCAGATTTAACGGGGAATCTTAAACTGAAATGTATTCTGGCAATAACAACTGACAATTAAGCGACAGATAAGGAAGTATCTCCTTAGACAGGTACCGCAAACATTGGAGAGGCGAACACAAGTGACACCTGGTCCAGACAGGAAGTTAACTTCCTCTGTCATGTGAATCATCATAGTAGTAGATCAGTCGACGGAGGTGGGTTGTTCAATCTGAATATTCGAAGTACTGTGTCCAAAACACTGAGTCAGCTTGATCTAGCTTAGCAGACCTCTGAGAAGTCGTAGCACTGATTACTGAACGGAATGAAGTGAGAGGGTAGGTCAACAAATAACAGTCTGACTGAATTGATGGAAAGAATTAGAAATTCATACGAATATCACATTGGTTACCTGTGTTCGATTGGTCGCAAAGAGACTGAATATGAAATGATTTGACAGCCCAATGAGCCGTTTGATTGGATGGATGCTGTGATATGTAACTACGATGTACTTCCCAACTGATGATCCCGGATTTCCATTTTGGTTATCCACTCAAGTTTCAACTCGCGTCAGTGACTGAAATAAACATCATGGGGTCAGGCTATTCATCTGTCGACCCGAATACGCATACGGTCCGCCAGTTGTGGGGTCTTCACACCTACAAATAAACCGCCAGATAATATGTGAGACGAAATGGTGGACGGACGGTGTGTTGAGTTTGTGTCATGTACTCTGGTTGAATGTCGTTGTGTGAAATCAACCCAAGACTGGTGGTAATCGGTAGTGTTCTGTCGCACATAGTGAGATGCGGATTTGTGATAAGTAGTTTCTAAACATAACACATAAATCAGCGGTCTGTGAATGAGTAAAGTCTCTGAAATACTTCCATGATTTCAACTTATTGACGCACAGATGAAACCAGTTGTCATGTCGATGTTATCATCAGTGGTTTCCGATGTCAAAACACGCTGTCAGGTGGACATTAAACAAGAAAGGAAGCGCTAGACTCGAGTTTTGCTCTCATTAGAGCTCGTCAGTA
The DNA here is from genome assembly GCA_014338405.1 of Paragonimus skrjabini miyazakii. NCBI lineage: Eukaryota > Metazoa > Platyhelminthes > Trematoda > Plagiorchiida > Troglotrematidae > Paragonimus > Paragonimus skrjabini miyazakii. The sequence continues at coordinate 39,928 of JTDE01000426.1, read as the reverse complement.
GTGCATATCGTCGCCACTGCCGGGACTAGAACCACGGCCACGCTGTTCATGAGCCAACCATGTATATCACTGCCCCATATCATTACTCACAAGCGAAAGTGGTTGAGCGTTCACATACGATAATTCGGTCGTGCCTATCGTGAGGTCAATGGCGCAGTGGTAAACATGGTTGCCTCATGAACAGCTTGGCCAGGGTTCTAGTCCCGGCAGTGGTGGAGATATGCACTACTGATGAGCTATAATGAAAGCGAAACTCGAGTCTGGTGCTTCTGCTGTTCGAAAGGGGCCGACTGGAAAGTCTATGGGGATACAACAGCTGCGATCAATTGTGGGTGATGTTCAACTTGAAATTAACCCAATCCCCGACTACTCATCAGTAATTTAAACAAGAGAGTCAATGTATATTTTGACACGTCTGATCAACGCAATCGTTAATGCATTCCTCGTATATCTTGTTGACATGGTTCATCACATCGACCACATGCATGGATTCCGTCCAGATGATGTCAATGATCTCATATCAGAAGGACGGCAGATTGTAATTAAAGCCTAGTTGGTCGTCAGTGTACACTATATCCACCAATAGCTGAGCTCCAAGAAGAAGGAAACACAATTGCAGTGCTTCCTTCGGAAGGGGACCAGCTGAGAGTTGGATGATGATACGACAGCTACGATCGCTTATGAATGATTTTCAATTTATACAAACCGAAATTTCCAGTAATCTGAATCGTGATGTCCTCACAATAGATTGCTCTACACAATAATCCCATAGTATGCCGCAGATTGCTCACATTAAGTGAAGGTCAAGGGCAAGTTAAAATTCTTCATTTCCTGTGCTCCATTCGACACTCGGATGATGTTGACTGTACTGGATGGAAGTTTACATCTGTTTCTACGCTTTATACGATGATTAGAAAATGAAGTAAACTGTGTCCAAAACAGACCGTATGAATCAGTTCATTGGTTACACATTCGCTGACAAATACAAACTGATGTTTGTCTTTCGAGGGTTAATTCATGGACATGACATTGGACTTACGCTGGAAACAATAGGTTGTCACTAATTTACCGAATTCAATTTGGAGCCTTCCAAGCTCGTGTATTTCCCCTTCAATTGTTCAGAGATTGCTATCAAGTAAATAGTAAATATCTTCGGAAAAAATCAGAATGTACGCATTGGCGGAAGTGAATAAAAAGAGCCAGGCGGAGGAAGAATTTCTAAGCGAGATCCTGTAGGTCCCCAAAGTGGGAAGTATTCAGATTGCACTCAATCCGGTCTTTTATTATTGTCTGTGTTTTAGACAAAGTAATTGAGTAGTGACGTAAATGTCAATCTGTAGTCATCTGACCATGTGCAACAGTGTTGTCACAAACAGATAATATTCAATTTGATGGTTCTTGCTAGACAAACCAGCTGATTCTTATCAGCTCGTGAAGTTCACACAATCGGTATGGACGCAATCAGGAAAAGATGAACGTTAACTGTCAACATGGATGAGTGAGTATGGAAGTTACTATGTGTGTGTGTGAGCACAGCATCAGGTGTACATACATCCGGAATAGCTGACAGAATAACAGTTTCGTTCAGGATTGCAACAAGGTGTGTAAGAGCGGAATGATGTAAATAGTTGTGTCAAATTTAACTGGCTGTTGCTGCTTTGTAAACGTTTGACGTGAAAGCAATACCGACCAAAGTTTCCATTCAGTCAACAGATCACACAAATAAGGCATGCATTGCTGCATGAATACATTTTCCCATTGGCATTAACGCTGCAACCACAAAAGTGCTTACCCTGGAAAGTCATCTGTTGCAAGACATTCGTTAGAAGCTATGTTAAAATGCAAAACAACAAACGCAAACAATGTTTTCCACGACTCGCTTGTGTCTGAGACGTGGTGTGGCGACAGTTTCCTAATTGTCACTTGCCACGTGGTGCATATTCACGTTTCCAGTGATCGTTTTCAGTCATCGGTCCTCTTGGCTTTGGGACCTGCTCGTCACTTCTCACCTGTTCCGATCGTGTTATGCCATTTACAGGAGAAGCTGCGTGTTAGATAACATTACTGGTGGTGATATCAGTAAGAGTTGGATAGTTGAATTATCTCACGCTGGTGTCGATTGAGTAATCAAGATGCAACAGGTGTAGGTGAAAAATCTCAGCTCGTGTCAAGACGCTGGATGCATCTGATTCTGAAGATATACTCACATCCAGATTCTTTGCATCGAAATCTACCAGCTAAAAGGGAAGACAAACAGACCATCTATGCACAGAGTCTGTATTGCTGATACGCGACCACACTGTTCATCTCTCAGCCCCAGTCGATATGCGCTCGAGGAAAGACGGTGCTAAGCAGAACTTGGGTGTTCGTGCATTCATAATCTTCGGCTGTCTTACTGTAAGCAGGCGGTCCTGTTTATGATTAGTATGAATCAACATTAGCATACACATCCCGTCGAACAAAGTGGTGACAATAGTAATCACATGTAAACCTCAGGATGTAACTGATCTTCTCAGAAATTGACACCCTATCTGTGACTGACATTCAAAGTTGCATTGCCATGTCCCACTCGACATGAACTCCATCACCACCCTCAATAGTGCTTCGGAGATGCTCAATCGTGAGTATTCACGTGCGTTTATATTTGCTAGACTGGCATGATAATTACGCCATTATTAGCACTCACAGGATGCAGTTCACACATTATGTCACACAATCGACGTGAGTACGACCAGCATATGATACTGGACACGAGCAAATAAACGGGCACACGTGGAGCGATGTGGGATCTTGTCTTTGAGTTACGACATGATAACTCCGACTGAACGACAGCTCCCGAACAACTGGACTGCAAGATTTGCTGTATTTGATTTACCGTGGTGGTTCATCTTGTACAACTATTTAAACGTTACCCACAAAAATGAACTCCAATCGTATGTCGAAATAACTGAGAGAACACTTAAATGTCATTTACCAAGTATTGACATGTGCGGTGGACATATATTCGATTATTTCCTGCTTATTGCGCAAATATGGATAAATCTGTCAGAAATTTCAGAACTGATCTATATAGCACTTGAGGGGAGAAAAATTATGAAGATTGAAAATAATAAAAACGGAAAAGGTGAGTTTCGACTTCATTTCTTCTCATATTAATGTTATGAGTTCTTTATTCCCGTGAAAATGATAAGAGAAGAAAAATAGACAAAATTCTTAAGTTATTTAAACTTCACGTGAATCTTCTTACTTTCAGTGCTCAGGATAATATTATAACAGTTTTACATGATACCATAAGCTACCGACCCGGACTATGTACAATTATTATTGCACACTACAGAAACGGGAAATTATACAGGTATATTAGAGAATTAGTGCTGAACAAGACTTAGAAATGTGTCACGTAGTTATCAGAGTACACGACGTATTAGGTTTAGTCGTAACATATATTCACTTTCAAATGTTTACAAACGGAAATTTTGAATTTTATTGGCACATCATTTTTTAATGCAAAGATGTGAAGTAAGAATGGAACTATATAAAATCAGCAGGTTTTACTACAGGAACCTTCTATGAATAATCAAACAAAGCAAACATTGTTGAATGGATAAGTATATGAATTTCAGGTCATCCAAGGAATGTAACCGCTTGACATTTGCGACGGAAATCCACTTGACTAAAGATTTGCAGGTGTTATATCTCCTCAGTAGTTCGCAGAAAATTGTTGGATGGAAAACACCGGTGGATGCTAACATTCCTTATTCGGTAGTCAGTATAAAATAACCAATAACACGGAAAATTTTCAATTTAACGTTAACGTACGAAATGCTGGCATCTTAGCGCGTTCGTCTTCTAACCGTCTTGTTCAAATTACCGAAGAGATAACTGTTCTAGATTTCTGGAGAGGCGGATTTTCATCATATATATCGGGCTTTTATGTTGCTCGGCGAAATTGAAATGCATACTTGCTTGACAGAGTGTGAATGTGAAATTGTTTGGCAGATGCATGAGTGATAATTGGTATCCACACAAGTATCTTGAACTATTGCGCATGAACAAACTCAATCGAACCTGTAATAATTGATTGAAGCTACACTTACTACCTTAAGAACAGTGAGCTTACCAGAAGCATTTCTTGGTAACTTTTCATAACTAAAACACGCGTCGATGCAGAGGCTTCGGCGCAAACGTTAAACACAACATCATCGCAAGTTTTGACGGATTCAGGTGTTCAACTGAACAGCGTAAGCATCGTTTAAGTTGCATAAAAGGTGTATGACTGTAAACGCTTGATTAACGGCTGAACTGATGCAGTAAGTGTGGTGATGTCTTCACAAGAAACAGAATCTTCGAAACGTCTTTATGCTAACAAGTCTAGAGAATTTCCATCAACAATCAGCTGCGGCCACAACCCAGCATATTTGGTCATTTGTATGCTGTTATGAGAAATTCTACTTCGAAGGAGATAGCTGAACACTTTATATGACTGTCTGGAATACTGCATTGGGTTCAATGAAGTACAGGTCAGCCGAAGGCTTAATCCAGGATTATTATTGTCAACACCTTTAATAAAAATACACAACAATATATTTATTCACTCTCCGAAAACTGTGAAAATGTGTATCGGCTAGATGCTCACTTGTCAGACGACTTTAATTTTCTGCTGTCGTGGTTAAAAAGCACGCTTGATTATGGGATATACCAACCACGTTATATTTATTTAAGTATTGGACACATAAGAAAGTTGTTTGTAAAAGTTTCTATCCGAACCATTAGTTCGTCTCAGGTTCTGTTTATTTGAGTAAACTTTCGAGTAATATTACTTTTGACCAGTGTTTTGTTGCCTACCAGCGGGGTGCAATGAAAAACGACATTGAACTGTCATCTCTTACCCGTTATGGTTTTCACAATGAACTGTGCTTCTCTCTCAACAAACTAAATTGGACATACGATGAGATTCACCAGAGCGTGTGGCCAATTTGATTGACTGTTCGTGATGTGTGTTGGCTACAACAATCAAATGAACACGACTATTCTAACGAGCAGTTTTTGCTATCTATCCGGTTTGAGTTGGAGAAAGTGAACCAGTGTTTTCCTAGCTTGAACCCTATACATGCCGTGAGCGGAAGTTTTCACAATTAATAGAATGCTCTAAATGTGAATTTCAATCCCTCGGCTCCCAGATGATCAACCGTAAACGTCACCGTTAGTTTATTTTGTATGGATTTCAACTGAATGTTCACAAATCAACCTTGTTTCCATTTTCACAGATTTGATTAAGCCAAAGTTTTATGTAGTAGGGTGCAAGTGAACAAAAACTGTTGACGGCGTCTCCGATTTACTCTGCCATGAACTAGTGAGTATATATTCGATGTCTCCAGTGTAAATGAAAAACTACTTTCACCAGTTCTTCATTCAGATTATGAAGCTGATTGTTTAACTGAAGCGTGTTTTTTAACATAAAACTTGGTCGCTGCGTAATAGTGTTGTGACCGCAAAAGACGCTTGGCCTGAAAACTCGTCCATTGCACACACGCCCGTATATGTCATGTAAAAAATCAAACCACAAACGCGTATACTCATTTGCAAGTTAGATATGAATTCACATCCATCATTGTCATTCGCCTTGTGAGTAGTATACTACTCACAACGAAACTGCTTGTCATACAACACTAGCAAGGGCTAACAGAAAGTTACAAAATATAAAACTAACTGGCCTTTGGTGAAATGACGAGTTTGTTTGTCAAAATCAAACAGCAGTAACATCTTTTTTACCCACACATCCAACTCAACTTTTCGACTAAAATTACCTGTGAAGGAGGCAATAAAGTTTCATTTGTGGTACACCTCGTTTCTGTTTGCTGATCAGACTTTGGACTTCAGCTACTGTGATTGCAGTGGCACTATCCTCATCTCCTAATATGAACAACTGAATAGTCATATCTAAACACGTAGACAAAAGTCAAATGAAAAATGTGTTTCCACCACGACGGAAGGCATGTTTTCAATTATCAAAACTTTCATATTTTCAGCAGTAATATTAGACAAAATAAGTGGATTATAACGACTGATTGATAATGGAAACGAAGTGTCTTGAATGCACACACAACAGGACGATTCACATTGTAAATCATTCTGTGGTTAAATGAGCTTTTGTTGTAAGAACTCAAGGTTTAATGAAATTCTAGTAGAATCTGGAATTACGAAAAGGTTACGTGCTTGAATGCTAATTTGTAACAGCCCCTTCGTGGATGTTCCACAAAACTGCACGAAGGTAGAACAATTTTAATAAGAGAACATGACGATCCTCGTGCGGAGATTTTATCACCGAAAGGTCAAAATTCTTTCACATGAGTTTCAACGACAGCACCGTTAAAACATTTAGGTAGAACATAGATGTACTGGACAATAAATCAAAGGGAGCTGCTAAAATTTCTGAATTTCTCTATTAAAAGCCCAATAAAAACATGCGACCAGCGTGTTCCACGTGGAGATAACTTATAAAATTCAACAGTTACAGACAGTGGTGCAGTGGCAGTTAGACGGTAAATGCCAGCATAACACATCTTCTGCAGGCTCACCGGATTGTTCTCCACCTTGAAGCAGCTTAGAATTCATTCGAGTGATAGCAATTCGCAAGTAGACTTAAGGAAATTCAACAACAAGCGTGCACATTTGTGGTGTGTTGAATTGTTCACGAATACTGTAGATCTTAGTGGTGTAATTACCTCTTGACTTTTGATAAACACTTCAACCTTGGTGTCTCGTTGATGTTGTGCGGGAGATCGGAATTACATCCCTATAACAATCCCAGCTGTCTCGGTTTAAGTTTTCTAATCAGAAATTTGAAACCGAGAGTGGTGTGCAACCTGAATTTTTGTATATCAATAGATTTCACACTTATCTTGTGTATACTGTCACGTTCGTTCATTTTCAAGACACTAGAAATGTGGACGATCCAACTAATCATTTGCTTGAACTCCTTGATGGTCATATACTACTCAGCATCAAAATAACTGTAGTGGTTTACTGGAGTCACCAGGGTTATATGTGGAATATTGTTTAATTTTAACGACAATACTCCGTGTTTTTCAACAGAGCAGGTGCAATAGCCTTCAGCTGATCAGGTAGGTTTTCAAGTTGAACTTACCTCTGTAATCTGTTCAGCTGTTTAGATGGTAGGTTGGAATTTCGACCCAGGGAAATTATGCTAGTAAACCGACTAAATGAGGAATGCCGTGTGTTTCGTGAAGCAACACCGGAGTGGGCTGATATCTGGTACGAACTTGGTTGAGTATATACCAAAACGTTTCCGGATATGAATGAGTGGTCCTGTTCACACAGCCATTAACAAGCACATATCCAGTTTTAACACGGACCTCTCTGTCCACTAGTCGGTGCATTTTCATTGTTTCTCGCTCATTGACGTCAATGTTAACGTCAGAAAATCATAATTGCAGATGGTTTTCATTGGCAAACACCAAAATTCCATTTGGATTAAAAACGGCTTTAAGCCTTTATCTAATTAGATCAGATTAACTAAAGTAAAACGTTAAGCTTAGTAAGACTTTTCATAAACTATCTCTGTCTGGCAATAGCACAACCTACATACAGATAAGACAAACGGAATGATCAACCCGAACTGGATCGACGTTTTTCAGTTCCATACGAAACAAAGATAAAAGGAACACGAGTAGTTTGAAACATTGAGTCTCTTTGAACAATTTGAATGCAATAGTAAGAAGGCACAAATGACGATGTGAATTCACCTCGCACACTCTGGTTTGTCGTGAACATGTGACTAGCATGAAGACACAACGGACAAGACTTCAATGAATTATTTCATTTAAGTTTTGTCGGTTTTGGTTCTCGTGCTAGTCCTACGTTTGCGAATGAGGAGACTGTGCGAAATGAATTCACATTGTAATTTGTGTCTTCTGGCTATTCTATTCAAAAGAACAGGAGTAGGATTTTACGGAAACTGTGTTCAATCCAGTCGATGTTCTGGGTGTATATCCCAGTGATGTTCTGGAGTGAAACCGAGCAAGTCTTTCAGGGATTCATAATTCCTTTTGTGATGCCTCGAAAGTGGGGTCAGTCAGCAGCGATTTGCCGACTCGAATGGCTGGAAGAAGTCTGATGTCTTCACGTGAAATACACTTCTATACACATGAGCTAGAGAATTGTAAAATGTACAAATTTCATCAGCCGGTGAGATTTTTCACCAAATTTCACGCAGTCGACTGCGCTTGTATGAATCCGCATGGAATATGCTGGTCGCATGTTTCTACCTGAAATTTTAGTAGAGAAATTCAGAAATGTCAGCAGTTTCCTTTGATTTATCGTCCAGTGCAGCTGCGTTCGATCTATATGTTTCAGTAGTATCATCACTGAATCCTATGTGAAAGCATTTTGACCTCTCGATGACAAACTCCTCCAAGAGAATCGTTATCTTCTCTTGTTAAAACTGTTTCTTTTTGTTTTTATAACGTTTGATTCATAGGGATAAAAGAATGCTAAGTGTTTCCTCGGAACATGCTCACATGCTTTATGCACAATTTGTCTTTAATTGTGAGTTAGAGAAAACATTGCTAGAAAGTTCACTAATGCATACTCTACATTTGACTTTGCAATAACAACAGGTGTTCACATTTCCACTTGTAACATAAGCCTACGTTTATCGAATACTGTCCAGTTTTATAGTCATCTTACTATTCTTGTTGAAGTAAATGGGACAAATTTTAGGTTAGGGGTTCCTAAGTCACTGTTTTATCCTTAGTGATCTTCAAGCTCTGGTGTACTTCAATGAACGGTTCTAGCTTTGGTCGTTACATCGGCGACCATTTTAATGAATTTTGTGTCATATTCGGTATTGCAGTGAATAGGCATCAAACGCGATAGGAATGTGTGCATCCGTAGAACCGGAAGGTTGAATCTAGCAGATGACGTCGATATTTCTCAAGGCCATTTCAGCCAACCACACCTAAACGTTTGTTGATGTATCCGATAATTGCATTGCCAAGCAGAATGATGCGAAATGTTTTGAATTTGGCTGGGAAACAAAAGTGTTCCGCAACACCACGGAAACCCAACTGTGAATCCGACGTGGATTTGTGTCGCATGCTTTTGGGTGTTTCAAAATGACTTCACCTGACGATGCAGTCCAACTGACTTGAGATATCTACTGTCATTTCACATTGTGGGCGTGAATCATCGTTTACTGATTTGACACAATTCGTAGATGTGATCGTGGAGGTTGCCAGCACAAGATTTCTTTATACTGTTCCAGACACCTTAAAGTGCTATCCTCAACCAAACATTCGGAATTTCACTATGCAATCTAGAGCTGGGTAATAGAGGATTTGATATCTGAATGACTATCTAACTGATCGGACAAGCAAATTTCTAGAATGCATTTCCATAAGAAAATCTTTAGTTCTTTAACTTACAAAATGAAATTGAGTGCAAAGGGGAATTGTTGATTTTGGGCTGGACAAGCTTTGGTACAAACTAAACCTTATTTGAATAAGCAACAATGAAAGCGAGGTCTATAGGTTGTCAGAACGTGCGTGCTGATTTTCAAGTATCATTCCGTAAAAGGACTATCGCACTGAAAAATACGCTTTTAAAAATGCTGCAATAAAACACAGCTGGTTGTAAGCAGCGTTAGAATCCACAATAAGGCACGCGCGAATCCCACATCTAAAGATTGTCTAGGAAATTGATCAGCCTTCAGTTAAACGATTCCATCAGACTTTCATTTGATTAACCCCAGAAAATATGATGATCATATCAATATATTCCATGGCTGAGAATGTGTGTACATACATTATATAACGCTCGGCAATTAGACAAGCGGTTCGAACATGCGAACCGGTAGAAAAAACGGCTGGTGGTAGAAAACAGAGGTAATTTAGGCAATTGATCTCGGACAGAACATTGAGATAGGACATGCACACTCGATTCATCGCAGTTTGACTAAATGAACAGATATGTCGCTCTCGATCGCCCAGTTCAAATCCCCCAATTATCGCTCAGTATTTGATCGATAGATTACGACACAAACTCCTCGTACATTATACATCACAACATGACTGAAAATCTCGGTCAACGTACACAGCTGGACAGTAGATGAAATAACGAAATCAGTATGAATTGGCGTGGAAATGGCGACTTTTGTTTCAATGCGACCTAACTACTCGAGCAGAGTTGTATTGATCGGTGCGAGTAATATCATCTGGAAGTGTTAAGTTATCGTAGACAGACAGTCTCATCAAGGAATATTTCTGCAGCAAGCGCGTGTGGATCTGCAAATTATTGATGTGACTGAGAATCACCGAATCACCTATTCCAGATGGCAGTCTAGATAGCAACCCATGCGTGGTCTGACTCATCGTCGTTTGTGTCCATGTGATCGTTGAATTGCTCACACCTCAGTTTCTACGGAACGTATACCGCCATCGAATTTTGTGTGGGAGACAATGTATGCCTTCCACTTCCCCCAATTACACATTACAATCGATCAGCCTATTTTGCAGTTCGACGATCAGCATGTCGAGTTCGACGAAACTGTGTTGAGTTGAGTGAGCTGTTGACTGAATGAATGAGGGTCGTTCTGTGATGACCACGTGACCGGTCGGTACTAAGAAGTGGACCTATTCAACCACCGAATCACATCATTTTCAATCAGCGTGAATGGCCTTTCCATCGAAGAGCAAGCACACTTTGAGCGAGTTTTCAGTGTGTATTGTTAGTTTGGTGTTGTGAGTGTGTTTTGATTCGGATGTGATGTAAACGCTCTTGGACCACATTTCTGGAAAGGTTGTACGCAGATGTTCAGCGGATGTATGGCTGTTCTTTTCTCTGTCTGGACCGACGTGAACAGGTGACTGCCTCGACCGATCTTGTGATTTTTCTTTTCTGAGTTGAAGTTAACTCATCACACCAATGCGCAAACATATTTAGAATTCGTATTTCGATCTGGAGCCTGGATCTAGTACTTCCTCACGAAGTCGGCGGGCCGAAAGGCCAATTTGAATACGAGGAATCTGAACGAGTGTGAGTGAGAGTTTACTTTGATATAATTCAATTCGCCCGAGTTCATTTCAACCATCCCAAATGTGTACAGTTTCTGTGACCATATTCCTGAGGGTGTGAGCTGAGAACTAATGAGAAATGGATTCTGTAAGTTGCTTGTTCTGAATGAAGTGATTACGGTCTATATTGGGCCTGTGTTTGAGCTTCTTGGCGAAAAGAACTTGGAATTAAGGCACAAAGGATGGACTACATGGCCTGTTGTGTACTGAGCCGTTGGCTTTCTTTGTTTCCATATTTACAAATACTAGCTTCGAATACACTGAACTGGTAATCGATCAGATATATTTTTCTGACCGGATTGATCATGTGCACACATTGTTGAACCAGCACCGTGGTTCAGATTAGCTGAGCTGGGAAAAGCTGGCCTTATCCCGTGCTCTCCAAGCTGTTGTGGTTGTAATCCTCATGATGGTTTCCTGTGGGATATTTCCCGAAACTTTCGAATACCCGCCACATTTTATTCGATCAGCCTATCTGAGTCTTTCTTGGTGAGTATGCCGTGCTTGTGGGAACTGAGCTGAATCGTTGAAGATATTCTGTTCGCGGGTAGACCTGAAACCATTTTTGCATTATTTTATGCGGAATGAAACAGGTCGTTATCCATTGTGTGAAATGAAATTTTATTAGATGTAGGTCGCTGAATTTTCACATGATTCTATTATCGTGTAATAATGCTCAGACTTCGTTCTTTTTCAATCTACGGTTGGTTTAAAATGAAACATTATGTAAGGCTTCTGCATAAGAGTTACTTGCCCAGTTTTTGAGTCTGTCTCAGTTGATGCTGCTTACATTGTCACATTTCAGCGTCATACATGGCGGTACTACACCGGTTCAATATACAAGACTTTGGGAAGGAAATACAGTAATGTTGTTACATACCTAGATTGAAAATTCACCATCAATCGCCCATGGTTGCAAGATCACAGACAAGTTTCAAGCGAGAATTAGATGCATATTCTGTACTTCATCAACCTGCCTAATTCGGTAGGTAAAGCGGCTTACTGATGCAATATTCACGTCGTTAAGTCACGTAAAATACAGGCGTTTTATATGGATGTTCTTGATCGCGAATCATTGTCTGATGACGTAACACGTGACTGATCAACCAAACAACTTGTACGTCCCTAAACAAAATGTGTTATTATGAAACGTGCGGTCAAAACCCACAAGGACGCACGCGTTGAATTTGGATTGTATGACAGAGCGTGCTGATGTGTGGTTGGCGCCTTTTTAGTTTCCGTTTATATAAGTCATGTGCATGGCTCATTGAACTTTTGGCTCATCATTATGTGTGTCGCTTCCTTTGCTGGAACCCATACTTCGGAAGAATGCTGTAACCCCGGTGTGTCCGCGCTACCACTAAGTTGGTCCGCAAGTGTAACGAACAATCGGAGTAAACAAGTCCGGCTTGTATATTACAATGGTATGAAGAGACGATCGCGCAAGTACACTTTTGTGACGTTATTGCCTAGATGGTACCAAATAAACTGAAGTGTTTCGTCTTTTCTCGTTAGCTATAGAAGAGACTTAAGTGTGCGCTTCTAATTCTAACTTCTTATCCTGTCCCGACTCGGCTCGAACCAGCGGAAAGAACAAGACGCTCAAACGCGGCATCTATGAGCTATGAGGCCGCGCGATATCACTGATGGATTCTAATGTGAACCGTCGTAAAATCCTGCTGGGCCAGTTAGTCGATTGCATCTTTTGATGGATTTCATATGACGCAGTAAGATGGTTATCTAATTAAGTCCAAATGTTGAATTTTTGGGTTCTTAATGTGGTTTCTTACTCCAGCCGCCAGAGTACTTGCTTTACAGACGCATGCGTTTTCTGTCGCATTTTCAAATTTGAGCAAAACTCAAAAGTTTCACTAATGTGTTTCGCTGAAATAAACTGATTTTCCAACCAACTAAACTAACCATTCCTAGACCCCAGGAATATAGAGTTATTTATTCACGAGAACTAAATTACCGAATAACTCGTCGACCGTCTACAAGCCATACAATTGTCGCTCCGGTTTCGTCAGAAAACAGCGAAAAGTTTTCAAAATTACTCTGCAAAATCCATAAAATGATTTTATGAATCTCATAAAAATGCTTCTGTGCAGAAGAGGTGCGTGTAAAGTTGCTTGTATAACCTATGCAAGGAGTTCACCTTAGAGTGATTGATGAAACAAGCGGTTCATTAAAATGTGACACAAGCCAGACAGCTATAAAATATTGCAACTCAGAAAACTGCACGACTTGAGTAGATCCGGTTGATATATGATTGCACCGTGTTTTAAGTTTCAGTGGTCGATCTAACCTGAAAGTCTTGAGTTGTTATTAACAGGAGAGACAAGCTCACTCACATTACCTTCTGTAATGAGAGGCACATCTTATTAGCATAGCAATTAATCGTCAAGCGCATATTTAGTAGTAAGTTCACGATGTATTTCAAAACGATTTTGAACCTCCACTTAGTGACATTATGTGGGCTACACTATATACCAAAACTTGCATGAAAGGGAAGAGTTTAGCCTTCAAATGATTATGGAAAATTCTTCCTCAAACTCACTTATTTTAGCTGACAGTTGTAGCTGCCTGAGAATGCGAGAAAAATATGAGGCGTTTTGGGTCGGATTTCTGGTTTCACCAGTTTCCACTTGGCGAGGAAAATTAAATGTCTACAGATTGGAGTTAGCTAAAAATAAAACTCGTTTAGTGGCCAATAGGCGTAAATACAAAAGTTGTAGTGGAGAACAGTGGAACACCAAGCATCTTGCAACAGCATACTGATATAACTGATCATCTCACGGATGTCCATCAACAAAAACAAGGCACTCATCAACCCGCTGGGAGTGCGTTGATGTGCGCGCCAAGATAACTGTAGCTCCGATGGACTCTGCAGTATACACCGATTAATTAGGGGTTTCAACCCTACTACCTGTAAAACTTGGTTATCGAGCTAAGCACTGCGTTCCACCGGGTGATGACCGTAACTGGGAGGTTGTTCTGCTTAGAGTAAACCTTGACTTCTTTAAACTCACTGTTAACCAAATGACCCCCTCAATTGCCCGTTTCTGATTTTTAGAAGGACACAGCTCAGATGATTGTGATTATCTACTAGTTCGGCTTAAATTCACCCTATCTTTTAGAGTGGAGGTAGCATTCCTAGTGACCTGGTTTTAGGTTCTTATATTTAGAGCCAGACAGTAAGTTTGTACGTATGCTTTCATATCAGGGCATACAGTATAAATGCAGATTTTGCAAATGTTCCCACATTGCCACCGGCCAGATACGAATCAGCTCAGTTTCGATAAAGATCCTTCTAAGACTGGAAGTACGTATCTTGTTTTTCATGCGTACTGCTACTTCGAGAGTTGAGAAGTAGTGACCTAAACCAAAAGGGCTAATCGATCATCAAGCGGTTGACCGTGATTACCAGTTGCTCAAGTGTTTCACGTGGCTTCGAATTCAGCTACTACTATCGGTGATGGTCAGGACCAATCAGTGAAACTTCATTCATTTCATCATTGCTCAAAACAAATCCTTCATTGCGAGTTGAGTTAGATATTTGAGCGACTAACATCAGCTGGAGTTTATGTAAAACCTTATATCCTGTTGTCCCGCTATTCAGATTTTTGGACTACAGACTCGCAATTGGGTCTCTCGAGTCAACCCTTCCTGTGAAATATATCAAAATTAACCCTTACCCTTGAAAATCAAATTCTTCTTCTTCATACTTTTTCTCACTTGTTGCTAAGTTCTTCCATTTCGACCTAAGACAGTTGATAAATGAACAGATATCATATGTCGACTACCCGGGTATTAGTCTTGTTAGAAACGAGCGAATATTCACAGTGTATTCATAGAAAGTAGCATGTGACGAACAGACTCGTTTTCAGTGATTCATCACCAGGCTAAATACACAATATTTACATCGTATATTTTACAGGATACTCATGATGGGGTAAACAAGGAACGGGTTGTTAATGAGGTCAGTCAGTTCAATGTCACGTTGCAATCAAGTACTCACTTGAACCGTGGGTCTTGACAGGCTAACTTGGTGTGTGGTTGGCCATTGTAGATCCAAAGCCTGAACAAAACGTTTCTGGGCCCACATGGATGGGTTATACAAGCAAATTCCAATAGTTTCAGCTGTGGACAGAAACGTACGCCTCACCGACCTTGACTAGGTGGCCTTAACTTGGTAGGTTGGGCAAAATGCCCCCGTCACATTGACAGTGTGATTCGAATCCACCAGGTGCGATAGTATGGCACTTTTGACAGATTTCGTTATTCCACTGTTGAGCTAAGCTGGGTGGTGTTCCCGGACTCGTTCAGATAAGCGTCTGGTCGTGCGACCAACATAACTTGTTCCACAGGATCAAATGAATGAGTAGACACAAAACGAGGCTGCAGACACAGGCATTTCATCTTTTAGGCGTGGACACGAAACTGGATTGGACGTGAAGTCGACCCGTAATTTCGGTGGCATAAAATGTTGTATTAACCGTACTTATGAGTTTACGTGTGATAGTATCGGCTAGCGTATCGCCCTTGAGAAGTAATCATTGCGCGATGACCTGAGTATTAGCCTTGTCTCTACTGCATCAACGGTGCTCATAAACCTCACGCTTCTCGAGAGTCAATCGTTTAACCAACCCCAACTCATCCGTACCTAATAGAGCTGACGAAATATTCACGTGAATATCGAACGCATGCAGTGTATTCGTCAATGTTCATTACTTGTAACCTCACACTTACATCAGAGTGCTGACTGAAGGTAGGTTTCTATAATGCTTGTATACTCTCTGATCTTCTCAATGAGTGGGAGACCTGACCCACTCATATCTAAATTCGTATAGACCGTCAGTATTTGATTCCCGTTGTCTCTACCAGTTAAATTGTATCAAATGTTTATTGGACTTGGATCTTTTATGGAAAACCTGCTAGGACTGTGCTGTTTCTATGTAACCAGTTGCCGTAGACAACACATTCAAAAACATGTGACGATATGGTGGCTGTAGTGTACAGTTAAGATTTTCAGAAAGGTAAAAATATCTTAATTTCGCGCGAAAGTAACGTTTTAGCTTTCAGAAATAAACACTTGGATTTCACCAGTTTTTGGGAGAACGAAAAATGATTTGGAGACAGCAGGTACAAAAATGGTTCACAGAGTCAGTCTAGAAATTGCGTTCCACCAGGGAACACAAGGATTAGACTCATTTCATATAGTGTCGTTAGGATTACTGCTACGTCTACAAGGCTATGGTTTGTTTGTCTGGTGATTTAGCCCCGCAGGATCTAGAAGGGATCTCCAACTAATCCCTCATGTTTCATGCCAGCAGTTCGAATAACCGAAGTGAAAAAATGTTGCACACCAAAGTCGGGTTGGTTTGGTGCCTCAAGTTTGAGGTTGAACGCGGCTGGTAACATCAGCAAAGCAGCCGCAGCTAGAACTTTCATTTAGACTTCACCAGGTGCAAGAGTCAAGATTGTGAGATGTGTGGCAAATGCAGAGGTGATGGCTTTGGGTTATTGATACTGATGTTTGGGCCTTTCCTTGGATAAACTTTGTGTGGGCTAGATTTGCAAGGTGATCGCACTGTTAGCAGGTCTTTCAAGTGCGCCTTCATTGTACGTTTAGTGATGCGCTTGTGCCAACGATTCCAAATGCCCCGCGCCTTTGTGTGCGTACTGAACACTGTGCAGTTTGTGACAATAGATCCTTGCGACATATTGAGCAATTAGGTTATCACGAACAGTTGATATGAAAGTTGTATCGAATGAATGTTAGGGGAATAACCTGTAGAGAGTGAGCAATGAGAACGCTTGTGTAGTGTTGCGAGGTCGACATATAAGTCAGAGTCATTCAGCGATTGGTCATTTATATGCACTTACTGAATTACACTTCTAAAAGATCCCCAACTGTACATGGTTTAATTCTTTCTAAATCACCATACGTGCAAACCCAATCAATATTAAGTTTTACGTAATCCCTCAGTAGAACTCATCACTTTTTTCATTAGGGCTGATGCAGGTGTGAAAATATCCAGACCCCTGTAGTTAGCATTTCTATAGGTCACCCATATTACCTATCGTGTTCCCTGAGAATAGGAAACAAAATTGTATCTTTGAATGTGCACATGACGAGTTCGTCGATGTTAAAACATGAAATTGCTAAAAACACCTTTACCTTATTAAAAGCAAACACAGATGTAAAATAAATCCCTATTGAAGGACTCAGAGTCACTGGAGCAAGGTTAACATAATTATACTATGATCTAGTCTCAAAAGTTAGTTTAGTCTTTGCTTATATACTGACTATTCTTTATCTCTTCTTGAAACTGTCAAATTACGTTCTTCTTCATTTGGAAAAGTAGCATTACATACTTTCAAACAGAAGGAAGAGAAAATCTGCGGGATGTTAACGTTTTGATTTATCTCGTTAACCGCATATCGAATATAAACAGAATATGAAACAAAGACACATGACAACAGTAGTTGAACAGAATGAATTTTGGGTTAGAAGCCCGCTACCAGGGTAGGTGTACGGTGTGAGCCATTAATTTGTATGTACACAACATTGTCTTTGTTTGGTCAACACAAGTTTACCGATGGCCAGAATTTTGAGGTTTGGGTGCCGCAGCAATACAGTAAACGAACTGGTTGGTTATGGAAAGGCATCTAACTATCCTGTCTTACACGTTGTCTATCACCTTACCTACTGTTGAAATGACAGTTATATAAACAGAACGGATCGGTGCTCGCGTCAACAGAGGGTCGAACGCCTCCCGAAAGGGTTGATTCAGTCTGTTGAGCGAACGAACAGTCAAATGAACAACCGAACTCGAAACCCGACACCATGAATTGCGAAGTACCTCCTAGAAACAAACCACAACGTTAACCCAACCAGATCGTTTGTCTTCTTGCTGTTTTGACAAATTGAATCCATAGAACGCAGTGCTTCGGATTAAATTCTCTGACAGATACACCTGCTAAATGGTGTTTTGCCCCTGGGTTTCCAGTTCTGTAGACTGTATTGCATTCGGTTTCTTTCAGAATACTCTCAGGGAAAAGTTTCACATTCAAGAGCCTTACAGATGCTTCATTACTAGGTTTTGTTTGGTACTTGTTAAATACTACAAATCAATTATCATTTGCTTAGCTTGATAAATTTGTAATCATGTGGGTCACTAGCTTATGTTAAGTCATCTCAAACTCACTTTAGTAACCAGAATTGAACGACATCTGGAGTAACAACGAGATAAACGATATTTGCCACCTCAGTATCGTCGGTTGAAGTAATATCAGCAGTCAATAATCATATTTACGGTGTTTCATTTAAAATAGGCAAAGAAACCATTTTAACAATACTGGCGAAGATTACCTGTCGAAAACATTCCTATACTGCCAAACAAATCAAAATCAACACGATAAATTTCTCATCATCGTGAATGCGTCTTGGTGGATCAAAAAATACAATAATATCTAAACATTTCCAATTTGTTCATGAATAATCAAGAACTGTCAGGTTAAGCTATGTTCCTACAGAGATTATAACGGAATACGATAATACCAACATGCCAATCATGAGAATCTGCATTGACTGTCTTCAACCTGCCGGTCCAACACAATGTCAAGTTTCAGTTGGCTAACACAAATATACACAGAGGATCCAGAAAACAAAGTATAATGACATATACACTAGAGATTATTAACGCCTTTTCTCGTCTAATCGTTTACATGATAATAACATATTCTTTCGTAGAACTAGGAACAGTAAACGAACGAATCAGTTTGCCGAACACAATTAGTCAGATATAATGCAAGCCAGTGACACGTATCCGTTCACACTGGCTTATTGTCTAGGTAATGGCACTAGCTGCACAAAGCAAAACAGTTGACCATATTGACACAGTGGACTGTAGACGGGACAAAAGATAAGGACACTAACTGATGTGCATATTCATATATTACATAGACTTAGTTGGGGTAAGTTAGCGGAAACAAGGTTTAAAAGCTGACACAGCCTTTAAATTTCACCAAACACAAACACAAGTGTAACAGACAATCGGAGTAAAGACGGTCGGCCTGCATGTTATACTGGCAATCATTGTGAACGGTTCAAGGCAGGACATACCGGCAATACTACATTGAATTCAACTATCAGTTGAAGGAATTGTTTGGCTAGTTTTGACTTACATTAACCACATAAACATGAAACATTATTGCAAATTTCTGTTGTTACATGTTTGTGGGCAAGATGAAATCACTATGGATTCGAATGTTATCAACAACGTTACTGTCCAGTTTCATTTAAAGTATACTATCAGTTGAGTTGTTTACACGATAAACCATGTTCTGTGGGTTGTAACTGGTCCTAGATTAGGAAACCAAAATCTGGATATGTCAGTTAAAACAATCTGTTGGTTTCTAAAAATTATTCGTGTGCAACTTTCACTACATATTTTAACGAAAACGAAACGCTACGATTGGAATGCAATTTAAAATACGTTATCTGCTTGCGTGTGGTTGAGTGTTTCGTGAAAAATTGTGAGTGAATGATTTTTCAATCCAACCTATATGCCCTTTGTTGAGATATAAATAATTGTGCTAGCGACCACACCCAGTTAGCCACTATTTTCCCATTATCACAAAAATCGGATTGACCTCATCTGACCGGATACACGAAAGTAAGGGTTACTTCTTGTAGATGTACATAATATGTGCATATCATCACACAACCACAAAATGCAACTAAGGTGACCACGTTGGTCTCACCGCCCTGTCCGTTCATAATGCAAACCATTGTTGAGCTTCAGTTTGTGCAAACCTCGAATGGAGTACTTCTCTTCAAATGTGGCATACATGAAAAGCCTGTGCCTCAAGGAGAATTGAGAGTAATTGCGAGCAAATTTAAAACCCACGACTAGTCGTCTTTTATCGTAACCATCTGCCCGTCAAGAATATGTTTGCTTAATATTTTTGAACAGTTTTCTTTCTCAGTGGATTAGTACCTTCATTCTCTTCTTCATAAATTACACTCGGTTAAAAGACGTTACAAAATTTTTTGTGATATCTTAGATGTTTTGAAACACTAGTAAACAATTAATTTAAACAGGAGCGGTGCTTCCTCTCTTCTTTGCGTAGCCAGAACGATATCATTGTATGCTGCACTGTCGTTTTGGTGAGATGTTCCTTATCAAGTTTTTCCTGCGGCTACGTTTTCGCCCCACTACTGAATAGCGATGGTGTGAATAGTATGGGGCGATCACTCGTCCTCATCACACTGTTCGTAGATTGGACAGTTCAGTTGCACGCAATTTAGGTATATTGGAATGGAATAAGGCAGATCTTCCGTATGTTTCAGATCTACCAGCTTCCAAGTAAATGGCTAATTAGCTCACTGGTTTTAGGAGTCCATGAAACATGTGCGGTGAGAGTGACACCCAGATGGATCTCACACAATTTATCTATGTGCTAGTTATCACAAAATCCATGAAAAGTTACTTTCAGTGATAATCAAGAGACATTAGATGGTAGTTGAGTGCAGCTTATACCATCAAGACCGTAGTTCTTCACTTATAATATAAGTTGAATGTTGCTGAAGCACAAAATTGGTAATGAGCATCAATACAATTATTCAAGAGAACAAAAACGGCAGATGATTCAGTTGTGGAAAAAGTCAGTTCTGAGCGTAATTTACTCCATTCCGTGACAAACGTCGTATGTTTGCTCCATTATGGTTTGGAGTTAAGTATTGCAGACCAGATCATGACACAGAAAACGTTTTGGTAACTTCAGCAACCCATGCTTGAATTCTCTCAGTACTCACGTCAAATTAATTATTGACAATTTTCTTTACAAATGAAGATAGACCGAGTACATTGTAATGCAATGTTTTTGTTGTTTGCTTAATATCAACTTAAGGAGTGAAGTCATCAATCTAAGTTTTCACACTGTATTCGGTAACACCTCGTTGCATATTTCAAACAAAGACTCTAAGTAACAGTTTACATATAGCAAACTCATACCATTCGCCAACAATCATCATGAAACCAAAATCCGTCGTCATTGAGTAGACAGCACAAGATGTAAATACACATCACCGGGTCAGCTTTTTGGATCGTTTAAGTAATTTGCAGTCAGATGTCCCACACAATGCAATGCAATGCGATCCATCTTCTGTACGCAAAATGAACAAATTATCATTGCGTTACCGTCGTGGAAGTGAACGTTTGCAGAACTGGTGTGTATGTGTCTCACCCGTAGTAACACGTGTTTGATTACGACCATTGGATATATATCTACGATTTGTCCAGTGCAGTGGACGATGGCCGGTTTGACTTTCATTATGACCAACTGGATAAATCAATATTTTAATATTCTGCATTAATTTTGAAAAATATTATCACAAATCCCGATTATCTCAACAAAAAAGGATTTTTTTACATTATTGTATGACGTCGTAGAGAAGTGCACATTGAACGAAAAACAACGGAAATATTAGAGGAAAAAAACGTTTTCTAAACAACGTGGCGGCGTCCTTCATCTTACTTCTAAAACGTATTCCATTCCTACTACAGTGAATTCTGTAATAAACAGTTCACTTAGTCCTCAGCAAGAATCTGCGTATTCTCGAAAAGGTGTAATCATCCAAAAAAACTGTAACTGCTGTTAGAAGTTTGGCGATGTTCTATATTTTTCCATAAACGCATTCCGCACACACTGTTGTTTGTCCGCCAGTTACAGAAGTGTCATTTCGAGCTGCTGCTTAATACCGAGAACACGAGGATCTCATGCACTTTTACATTCACAATGGAAGAAGACTGTTTATTTCGACCTTAATGGTAGATCTTAAAATGAATGATGGTAGACGAACGTAGTTTCAAATACAAATGTATATCCAGCAAGACGCCATAATTAATGCCCTATACATGATTATGTATTGCTCAATTCGGATGTCTGGAACATTTGAAAACACGTTTGCTCATTACAAGGCCATGATATATGTTAGTCCTGCCACGTTAATTGGTAATGCAGTTGCATGTGTACTTCTGCATACGAACTGTAGGGTTGGAATGTGAGAAAATAAATAGAAACAGGGATAATGAAAGCAGATGGAAAACATTTTGCATGCTAGTCACTGTTCTACCGTTCATCGTATAGGCTTCTAAGACTACAGAGTTCCACAGAAACGGTTTGAGAGTTCATGAGTATGGCTTTTATAAAGATCGTCAAAAACTCCTGCCTGGTAATGCTACCAACGGATACGTCTCTACCCATAACCACAGTTCATGAACACTGTATATAAAACGCAGGATATGAGTGTGTTACAAAATCAGAATGGTGTGCAGAGATTGTATGCAAAAATGCAATACGCTACATTTAGCAGTACTAGAATAACGAAAACGTGTAAATAGGCAGGAATATGACAGAGTAAGGTGTAAACACAACCAGTCTCCTTGACCGTCTGACTGTCCGCTGATACAGGATTTATGTACACAAAAATTGACCTAACAGTCTAAGAAGATCAAAATAACCGTGTATGAACTAATATTTCATATTCAAACTGTACATCCTTACTAGTTTCTGTCGTGCCTTACATCAACTATGTGAACGTGTAAGTACTTTCGTCGTTCTATTAACCAATACATGTTGGGTTTCTGCCACAAATCTTTTGACGGTCAGTGACTTCAAACTAAGGCATGCAGTGGTTAATTGTTGAATGCCTCTTTGTTTGTTTACAAAAGTTCGCGTCCCTCCTAAACAGGTACACATACGTTTGTATGGCTTGCAAATTCTTTACCATAACCAAACTTGTCTCTGATTGAATGTTGACTCGAAACCAGTTCATCTGTTTCAGGATACATACTATATTAACAGATTTTGCGGTAACAAATTTGCAAATGTCAAATGTGTATTTTAGCAGTTGTGTTTTTGTAAGTTTTGTAGATAAGTGAGTGTACGCGCCAAGTCATTGGCAATCCATCTGGATCCAAAACTTTTCAGTGGTTTGCACGCTCTGTTGGTCCAAAATAATGCTTCTCTCGTCTCATTACAGTTAAATGGACAGCTGTCTCGACTAAACTGTAAACAAGACATTTATTGCACAATTTAAACAAAATGTGTTTATCACTCAAAGGACAGCCAACGAAAAGATCAATAACAGTTAAACCGCTGCTCCGTAAAAAATAGGCATACACTAACGTTTATTGTGTGTCCAGACTCAATTTCTGTTGGGTGATTTTCCTGATCTACTACTAACTGAAAATGAACTAAACCTGACCGAAGATTTCGTGCTGATCACCTGTAAAATGGAACCTCAGGTTCCAACTCTGTTCGCACCAAAATGCGTCTATTCTGTCAATCTCGGCAATTGCGTCTGCAATACCAGTCTGTTAGCCACCATCCCTTAGGTTAAAACGATTTGGCCAAACAACCAAACCGGCCCTGCATGTGAATTAACTGACTACTCTTCTATTACATATTTATGTAGGCTCTTAGTTACTCTCCATTACTTTAGGTTACGGGAGAATGTACATTTCCTTCTTAAAGATTATATTTGCGACCAGCCACTTTCTTCTAACAGCATATCACTGGATACATTGAATGTGACGACGCCATATCACTTCTCATTGGACGGTATAGTAGACTTATGTGGTTTTGAAAAAGAAGGCGAGTGTTCAGGTGTACTCGAGATTAGGGTAAGAATTCAAGGCATAAGCCAATGCTGATTCATTTGGCCATCCCTCTGGTCAGTCCGCTTGTGTGAATCGTAAGGATAGTACTAACCTCTCGTCTCTCTGTAGAATCCTAACCACAGTCCTGGACATAAATCTATTCGAGACGAAGAACAAACCAAGCTGATTTAGCAGGGTCGTGATAAGACAAACCTTGCCAATCAATTTCGGACGCTAATTCATAATCGATTATGTAAGCATACAGCTAAGAGTGTGTCAAAAAATAGTAACCAGCTGAATCTCCAGCAACATAGAACTCTCGAGGATGAGAAACCAAATTTAGTTTATTCCTCAGTATTACTGATGAGTAGTAGGGGATTTTGATTTTCACAATTGATCGCAGCTGTCGCATTCCCATAGACTTTCCAGTCGGCCCCTTTCGAAAAGAAGCACTAGACTCGAGTTTCGCTCTCATTAGAGCTCGTCAGTAGTGCATATCATCGCCACTGCCGGGACTTGAACCACGGACATTCAGTTCATGTGGCAACCGTGTTTACTACTGCGCCATTGACCTCACGTTAGGCACGATCGAATTATCATAAGAGAACATTCATCCACTTTTGCTTGTGAGTAATGGTCAGGTTGCCCGATCGCCTCGAGAGGAGATACAATCGAGGGGTCATCGATTTGCAGCCCAGGTAGCATTGCTTTGTCTAGACTTGGGCGTTTAGTTAGTATGATGGTACTCATGATCTACAGTGAAGGTTTGATTTTTGATAGCCTAATTCCATACTGAACAACCCATGCAACATCCGTAAGTCACTGGAGATGTGCAAGCGAGAGACTCAACACTGCACCCCTCGGGGATATGGCAAAACCGTTTGAAACTATTCCGGCATGGAGTGATTCTTTGGATAGACGTTTAAACATACGAAATTATTTAAATCTATTTTGCACTGCACAAAAGAAAGGAAGTAACCATTAACGTCAGTGCTTCTGAATCCTTACATCCTAACTATTTGGCAGCTAGCATGTGAGATATACAAAGTTTGTGAACAATTATATTAAGTCTACCCCGAGTCTGATTACAAGATCAAGGGAGGTTTCGGCAACAAACTGCTCAGCACCTATCGAGAAGGAGCGTAATTTGACTGCGCCCACATCTTCGGTTGTCTGTGTACCATCTTTCACTTGTGATGGATATATTTCACAGTATCGAAAAATCGGCTTAAATTAATCAGCCCCACTGATGTAGTGATCTGACTGGACTAAACATGCAGCAACTGTAGACAAATGAGTTCTCATCGATCCTCGAGTTAATCTCATCGAATGATGTGCTCTAATGCATTTAGTTAATAATCTCATTTTGCTTTTTACTTAGGTTGTTCAACAGGGACATACGAAATGACGCACTTATTGAGTTGAGTGAAACTGACAACTGTATCTTTTGGCTGATGGCTCAAAACTGGTGCGGTAGTTAACTGAAAACGAAAGTGGATCACGAAACAGATCTTATTATTTACTAAACTGTATTTCAGTATTAATTGAGGCAGCGTTGTCGTTTTTCAACAGCAACAAAATAAAGAAGAATTTCTGCCTTCTAACTGCTACTTACTCGAGCCTTCCTCAACGCTTAAACAGGCCTTGGTGATATCACCTTGTTTGGTGATAAAATGCTTGAAACCCAAACACAGAGGTTAGGAAATAGACGAACACCGAAACCATCAATCCATGCCACCATACCTGCCACTACTGTCAACAGTCACCACTCTACACCGACACACAACGCTAAAGACAGCTCAATTCTGGACGACCCGTACATTCAAATGAGTCCCTATGGGTGAACATGAATGAATCAAACATTTCTCTGACTACAGTTTAGCCACAGACATATTTACTTTCGATTTTGACGTATCTCCCTACTAAGACGACAGTTGATCTTCAGTCAGCGTACAGTGTTTGAGAGATTCTGCCTGCACACTTTTCGTCGACGCTACCAAAAGTCCCAAATAGTCGTATTTTGTAAATGGTTTCAAAGAAGTTTTTTCA
>JTDE01000425.1:116641-198154 GCA_014338405.1 Paragonimus skrjabini miyazakii | reverse complement strand
GATGGGCGCGATTGAATACATCGAGTACTGTGTGCATATCAGTATCCGAACTGGCGTTTAATAAAACGTCAAAATTGTTTTGCTTCCTGTGAAAAAAATCGTATATTTTCTGATTTCCTTGTGGGCGGGTTATATATATGTAGTCGTGAACTGGAGATATCCTAATCTTCAGCTATGTTACAATGAGCGCCATTGAAAACTGTGCCGGACGTTTGTATTCTTGTAGGTATCCCTAAAATTAGTATAAACGCCGAATATGTAGTGTTTACCGAGAAAACTAATTCAGTTTAATTCCCAAGCTGGCCCGTGCGAACAAATTTAAACAAACGTTATTTAGACCCGGATTCTGTAGTTGAATCTTCCAACCCAGATAGATGGACGCATCTCATCAAGTTGATCACCTCTGGGAATCATGACATTAATGTTTGAAGCTTTACAGCCAGTTGTGAAGTGTGCAGAACATTTAAATTCAAGTCATTTGTAGTGATGACATTCTTTGCACCATCACAAACTGTAGACATATATCTGCTGGTATTTGCTAGTAAACAGGAAGCCAATATCACTTCAGAAAACAACATATTTTTCAGTAATAATTTCTGTTTTAAGATTATGCGATGGTTTCTTTTTCTCATAGAAACAATCGTTTATTAGTCTTCAAGCTCACCAACTTACCATCACATTAAGATTATATTCATGCTCACAACACACGTAAACTTGATCGAAACAACTTATTCAGTTGAATCTATATGAAATAATCTAGCAAAGCTTCACATGATTGTCCTACCGTGAGTTTGTCAACAAAATGACAAGACTGTGTATGTGTGTGTGAATTGTGTCTTTGTCTAGAACCCGCACATGCCCAAATAATTGCAGAACCAAAGAAGCATGTCCACCGGTTATCGTCCACACGCCAAATTTATCATCTTTGTCTGCGTGGGGGAGGTTACGTAATTGGATTGAATAGACGGAGTGCACTACGGGTTCCTAATCACTACCGCATGTCTCCATGTTGACAGACCTGTTTACTGATTTATGTCTTCCTTGGGTGTCCCGTATAGGCAAGCAGCTCGGGTGACTAAAACCGATTCGACTCAAACAACCTAATGCATCGCTAGTATTCTGGCTAGGGTGTGGCACTGATTCGAACAGTCCAGTCACACCCCCAGAAGGTAGGCCACTGGTGACTAGAATGTGAATGTATCTGACCTTGATCAGTTGAAGAGTTAAACACTCAGTACACATGCGTACACACGCAGGCAAGTACGCACGTAGACCGGACATTTCACCAATCACCTATAGCATGAACGCATTGCAGATTACATCGGGTCAGAATCGAATTCTAGTCCGTAGTTATGCTCTAGGTTTTGTACGGTGGAATTGTCCAGGTGGACATGTCGTCTACCAGTGCAATTATGGCAAATTTACCGGCTCGCCACCTAAACGTCATGGTTAAGGCCGCCGAGAGGACATAGCTTCGATGGAGATCTAATGTGGTCAGATGGACGCATTTGTGAGCTTGCTTCATGATAAATGCGGATATTCTTAGAATGCAGACTCATTTTTCTAGGTGTGTGACCTTAATACAGACCATGCCAATTTCGATTTAAAGTCGATATCATTGTATATTCATTGCAATTAAATATTAGTTTTCTTCCTGGTACCAAAACTTAGGTTAATAACGTAGCATTATTGGTGTGCAATAAAAACCCGGTGTTGTCCATTTCAGACTATAGGCCATAATGTCTGCTTATCTGACAATATGTGAATCGTGTTTTAAAATCTCTTCCCGAGTACAATGGCTGCCTTACAATGTACACTTCAAAGAAACATCGAAAACGTTTCCTATTGATCATGGGCATTAGGACGGGACAAAACTACTATCTAAAATCATCCCTCTGTAATGAATTACTCGTACTATGATACGAAGGCTAAACAATAGCTTATGTATCCAACAATATGTTAATACTAATTTGTCCTACGTTAATCGTATAACTAACAGCTGTTTCTCTCAATCGTATACTTTATGCACTCCGGTAGTTAAGTTTTCATATTTTTACATAAGTACAACTGCAGCAAATGGAGGACAATTAACTGATTTTGCCTGACTCAGAAAAGAGTGATATTCATTGTAATCGTAAAACTAGTGAACAAGTTAAGGAACGGTCGCGGTGGGTATTAATTGCAAAAACTCTACTGATTTGATTTTAAGGTTATTTTGAAAAAAAAGAAAATTGGGTTCATGTAGAAGTCGGGTTAACTAAGGAACAAAGAAAGAGTAGTAGGATGAGATATATGCAAATAAATGTTTATACCGGGATCTGATGGAAGATGTAGAAATATACAGAGATCCAGATAAATGTGGTGGATAGTGTGATATAGGATTTTTTGCTGAAAGTGTTCACAATTTGTGAATTTGTGAGAAATGATAAAATCAATGAATTGTTTACGGGGATCGTCACTGGAACGGGATGAATATTTTGGGGATCTGGCAAAAGTACATAGTCCGTCGACAACAAGCCAGAGAAAACAACAGATGAACAACACATTCAGTGCAGAAGCACACAAACAGTTATGAATCGACCAACCACCTGGTGGGGAATGCAGAGAGAAGTTATGCACTAGATATAAAAGGAGAGTCCTCAGATTTCGGTGAAAACACAACATTAAGTAATCAGGTCACAATTGCACTCAAATTAATCACCGGATATTTAACAGAAAGCAGACGTAATAAAGATTGTGATGATTGTAAATCATAACGGAACACTATATGCTGTTGTTGTTTTACTACATGAATAATTACATTGTACAGATACGATTACAATACAATTTCGTGGGCTGACGCGCTGCGTTATTACTACTGCGTAGAAGCTAGCTCTGGATTTGAGCTAAGTACATTTCCTATTACTATTACGTATTTCAAACTATCGCAAGATGTTACTCGATCATAGCAACTTTTGAGAATGTAACCAAGCCATACTAAAAGTTGACAGCATATGGAATTAGGACGATTTCCTTTCTTACTGTTACTGATTCAAGTTTATCAGAATTGTCTGGACTAGTTTCTGTTACGGATTTTTGCATTCATTTGATTTCCAGACTCTTTTTTTCCGTTTAAGTTAATCACTGTCTCCGTTTTACTGATTTTTAATTAGCCGACAACATACATATGTGGGTTTCGGCTTCTAACCTGACAAATAACGTTTACCTTCTTATTTAAGGTGAGGTACTTTGAGTTATTTCTGATGGGTACTAATAGATTGAAAATGAATTTCTTGTGTTCTGTTTCATCCGGGCCTGGCTTAGACAGTAGGCAGCAGTGCAACGGTGCAAGCTATCCACCGGCCTTATGAGACAGTACAGTCACGCTCTCAGATGAATAAATGGATACTGGAACAAGATCGCCACTATTAGCGTTCGTTCTTCCATTTGTTCTGGTAAACTCGGGTGAGGTTGCAGTAGTGCACCATTCGCACTTATTCACCTCAAGACCTGAGAACACTGGGCATGATCAGCCTTGCATTTTGAAGCCTAACACAGGATCACGTCAACATTTTGGAATGAGATTTATAATGACCCTGTCCTGAGATATGGACATACATTCGAATACATATTCCAGACACTATTTACGAAGCCTGAAAGTTCTCGCTCAACAATCGTTCGTAAAAATAGACGGAAAATTAGAATCAGTCAATTTAACAAGACTTACTAACTGTTCAGGGTGAGTTACACGATGGTGACTTAATCCCAGTCAAATTGGTAAGGCATAGTTGAATCCCAATAAGTAGAGTTGGTCAGTCATGCTGCTGATTATCGAAACAAACTTCCTGGGCTATTATAAGCAAAAGTACTGAAAACGTTCATCACACAAGATGGTGAACAGACCTTATCCACAGAATGACCAAGGTGGTGTGAATTTGGAATGAGACTCTCTGATTCCACAAATTATCTGTGATGCGAACGGACCTGAAAAACACTAGTAACTTATAAGCTAGTGTTATGGCATTGGCCGTTTTGTAACGGTCACGATCCACGAGTTGAAATGATCATCATTGGTGTTTTCAATGGAAATGTAAACTTCTACCTGTTTCCCACAAAAGTGTGTGCCACTGGGACACATCCCCTAAGGGGGGGATCGGTGCTGGAATGCTTAGTGTAGAAAAAAGTAGGACAAAGTTAGAAAACATTGTACAAAAAAGGGCGTATCCAGAGATTTATATTTACTCCCACCATAAAACTTTCAGCCCAAGTTAATTCCATGCCCGATTACGGTAATTTAATCTACAGCCAATTTTGTCACTTACCTGTAAACTGTTTGGTGGTGTACCACATCTTTTAACGATCCCCAAGGTGAATGTTCTTCATTAAGCAGTTAGCCTGTAACAAAAAGTCCACAGATTCGCCTCGCCCCACACATTACACAAGAGTATTTTTTAAACCCTAACTCAGATTTTACTAATTCTTTACAAGAAATGGCAAAGGGAAAGAAAAGCCATATTGAAGCATAAAATGACCATGAAATACTGTAGCATGGACGCATATTTATCAATCACTGCGTTGAAAGATGGTGCGCTCCTTTGTCTGACAGTATTATCACGGTCCACAAAACTCGTGTTCGTCTGCTGACTAGTTCACATAACTAAAACTACTATTTATTTGATATCTCAAATTACAAGCGGTTCGGAGATGCACAAACTAGGTGGACTGATCAGTTTATCTCGTCTCCGTGTTTCCTAGTGGCACGGTTATTGACATGTTTTCTAGACTGTTTGCAATTAACATTGAGTGCTTTCCTCAGTGAAACGGATCGGCAGATAACAGGATCATGACCTACGCACACTCTTTTCTTAAAAAGACCACGTACGTAAAGCATAAAGAAAACACTAAGGTTCTACATATCCCAGATTTTTGATAAACGACAACTGTCCAGACGAAGAAGTGAGTGAATATTGACGAGGTAGCTTACATCCCCACGGTATCGGTGACCAAGAAAGCACCTTTAACATAATCTCAATCAGTGTTAATATCCGTTGAACCCACTGCAATAGAATACTTCAATATATCATTTATTTTGCACTCCCTGAATCTAATATGTTCATCTTACGGAAGTCAATTTCACCCTTTTGTTGAAATAATGGTACCGTTTGTTAGTTAAATGTTACATTTAAAGTATAGCGACTCTTATTCAAACAATTGGTCTTCAGGGTCACTCAGCCAATGTTCACTAAATCAGGTATGGAGTACAAAGATGCTTTGTGATGAGTCCGGTTTGTCGTTGGAAATTAGGAACAATTCGCGGTTCCGGTAGCTTACTTTGGCAACGAACGCACTAAAATGATATCAAACATTATACTTAATTTATCTTCAGTTACAATAAATTTAAAACAGACAGGAACTCTACTGAGTGCATTATAAACATTCACTAGGCCATGCTCAGATAGGGACAAATTTATTTTTTTCTGATCCTTGCTAGGGTCACGGCATCATTACCTCATCATAACCTGTCGGTTACGTTTGCCCATTTGTGCGTGAGTACACTTATACACATGAACATCTGGAATGCAGTCACCTTTTCTTCTGTTGTGTACAGTATAACTTGGCCCTGTTCTGTGTACGTTCAATTAGTACTAATAGGATTTTGACAGCATGACTCTGTACAATGGCCTTTGTGTATCGTAGCCAGTAATTGGAAATAATGTGTTGATCACCAACCGGACAAGGACCAGCTGATCAACAACAATTTTGTAAGTAGCGAACTAATACTTGGAACTGATAATACCTAGGAAATCTAGGTCTGTTCATGAGCAAGTGGGATCCCGACCAATATAGTACACAACAGGAGCAAATGCTAGTAAGCACTCTTGTTTTTAATGAACGTAGACTGAAGAGAAAAATATTCAATGTCCGTAAAGGCAGGAAAACAACGTGTATTATTTAACATCAAGTTAATGAAAATGTATACAATGTCTGTGTCTTATGGTTTGTTTATGTGTATTTATTTGAACGGATACGTGGAACACAAAATAGTCGCACGCACTGCATTTCAGATTATTTAGAACCCATCTTTTATTGGTTTGAACTAAGCACACTTGCGCATCCACGTAAGTTTTGGTAATTACAGAATAAAGTTGAGCAAGAGAACTTCTGCCAGATGGTTACAGCTGAATTACAAAAACGTAAATATAATCTGCCTTCAACCCGTTGCAGTTAGTTGTTTGTTCTTGTTTATCTTGTTGTGAGTTTTAATCAGTCCTTCAGTACAGTCATTTGCTAGTAAAGCTTTTCATAGCATCTCTGATTCTACCTGTAGTTTCATGAGAAGTTGATAGAATAGGCAACGATAACTCAACGTTTAAATCCGAAGATGCGTTCAAACATGACGTTGTCCTTTGACCTTCCGGTAACAATATTGACGATTTTCTAGAATCCTCAGCTGTGGCTTTCCAGTTGGTACATTTTGCCAGAATCAATAGGGTCGCTAAAGCATATCAAATCTACTACAAAGCATACCACTTCTGAAAAAATGTAGACCGAAGCCTGAAAAATACTTGACCACGTTCCTAGTATTCTCAGAAGCGACCACAGAGAAAGGCGTACTTCATATAAGTGCATAATATGAAGTTAACTAAGGAAAACAATGAAAATCGTGAATGGAACGAGACAAGTCACAGGACATAGCTTGCAAATGTACGTACAGTAAGCCGTGACCACAATGATAAATTCATGTATGTTTGGGATGTGAAAACTGAGTTAATTCGAAATTTGAAAAACCATATAGTAGCGTCTGTGTCCAGCGATCACAAGACTTCATGGCCGATAACACTTCTGTCAATACTGTTTGACAAACACTGTTTATCCGACAGACTCCACTAAATTTTGATGCCACGATCAACATCAGTGCTGTGACAAAAACGGAAGTTGAGAAAAACTAACCATTATGTATAACTAAAACGGTTGTAGGGAATCTGCTGAAGCTGTTCGCAACACTGAACAATGTCCGTAAGCTGACAGTTGGTACTCATTCAGCAAGCTTTAGATGAGGCTGTTGATTGCTAATCAACACGACCTACATCAGTACAGTTCGAAAAATCACCGTGACACGCCATCAGCTCTGACGTGCATAGATGGATGAAGGCGTAATATTGTGTACTATGGTCACAATCGGTCCATGGTGCTGCACTCCTTTTGAGATTAAGGGAGGTATCCGGCAATCCAGTTCAACTTGTTGCACAGATGGAATCAAACTGTCAATGAGAAACGACAACTGTAAGCTTCTACATCAAACAAACTTCAGTATCATTATCCTAAAAGAGAAGATGCGAACTTGCTCTTGCAAACCAAAATCTCGGTATTGATCATTTGATGTTGTCATCGGTTTCCTGAGTATGACGTATTGAACGCAACTCATATCATGAACAAATCTGTTTGTAATTGTAAGTAGATTCAACGCGAACCTCTGCTCAAGTTACCTGTGATGAATGACTTACTATTGTTAGTTCTGTTTTGTAAAACGAAGTGATAAAATAACTTCATATCTCACTGTTCAAGGTTGCACATCAAGGATGATTTCGTTCACAAAACCAGTCGTTTGTTTTTATTGTTTATGACAAATTTATACTTTCCTACCCTTGTGCCGTTCATTCTCAGTTTCATCCGTGTGCTGATTACGTCGACCTGAAAACACCATCAATTCTAAATTACTTGTAAAGGAAACTGAGCAACCTGTCTCTTTGTATGATTTTGTAATATTTATCACAATGTCTTTTATTAATAGAATGTATAAAAGTAGCACCTGCCTTTGGATTTTTTTTCATCTTGTCTGTGTGGTATTTACATGGACTAGCTTAGCACTCTCGTACTCGCAAAACACATGGTGATTTTTCGTTCAGTCAAGGAACTGAAATGTCGTTTTACTGTGCAATCTTGATCCGCATTAATTTTCATGTGAGCAAAACTTCACCATTTTTTTAGCGATGTTGCTGCTTGTAGATATAATGACATGACTGTCTGTATTGACAGTTTTATGGTCATGCAACTCTCTAACAGGTCAGTGGAAATTTACTGATACACCTATAGACAGAAGGGTGTATCATTAACGAGTTTGCTTCTCTGTTTCGCAAAGTAATTCCCACAAGAAGTCTAGGCACGTCCAACGAGCAGAGTGTAGAGTATACTAGAGGAATTAGAACCGTTCATTTCTGGAAGTATGGTGATAAGTGGTCAAACACAAAGTTGAATGCAAAAGTGTCGATTTATCGCTTATATTTACTTCAAAAAGCCCGTTTTATCTCACACGCCTCCTACTTCGTCCAGAAATGTCTAGTCCTTGTCGTCTGAGTTCAGTGACTGCGGAACGATGAAACCTACACTAACAAAATCAGACCGTAAGTCATATGGATTTAGCTTACGGGTGATGCAAAGTGGCTGTCCGACTTTACATCCAGGTTCACAGGTTTGCACGAGATCGAACGCCGAATGCTATTCACAACTTCTTTTTTGCTAGGAGCAAACCGTACACTTGTAAATACAAAACAGTAATCCCGAAATATTGCCTTGAAGAAAGTAATCCACAACATTTTCTTGCACAATGAATCCGTTGGAACCTTGCAAGCACATAATACAGTAAACTTAAAGACAAACCAATTAGAGATGTACCAAAGAATGAAACCACGCTGATGAACAAAATATAGCAAAGCGAAATCTATGCGTTAGCACATTTCTGCAATCGTAGCTGAAACGACTGCTAGTTTCACCGAATGCGTAAGCTGAAAGCAAGTGTATAGAGGGATTACGCACCAGCTGCGAAATTAATAACGGTCAAGTACTATGCTTTGCGGAAACCTCCTAAACCATATAATCTACCCCGCAATTCTTAGGTAACGTGGACTGAGTATCGCGTTAGCCGTTTCCGATCGAATTAAAGCATGTGGACGTATACGATTTGTTCCTGTCGATACGCGCGATCTCATCCAGTTACGCAGCGGGGACTGTCAGGTCACACTGTCATGTCACATTTGTTAACCACAGCATACGTTTGTCATGGTACAGAGTAATGTTTCTGAGTACACTGTACAAACGTGTCTTCTGGAAGACTAAAAATTCCGTTGCTTCAGTCTATTACGTAACAGAAAGTGGATGCCTAAATAGTATCATTCGGGAAGACAAATTCAACTCGTAACTAATAAATTGATTGTTCATATCTTACTTCGGCTACTTTACAGCAACCCGCTAAGTCCAAATAAGAACGAAGTCCGTCACAGCGGAATGTTCGTTAGGTTAAAGGTAAAGGACCGGAGATATCTGGATCACTTACAATCCATACCATTACGCTTGAAAATGATGAAATTCTTGTCCGTCTACTGGTTATCCCAAAATCAATGCATTCGCTTTCAAACTCGATCTTACGGGGCTATTTGCTCCATGGTGGCGCGTGTCTTGCGCGTCAAGGCGTTTGTATTACTTAGTAGGTTGATTTTTAATCTCAAACCAATGTACACAACTATCTCAGATTGCCTAGTGACCATTTGTCAGTCAGTGGACTGTCGACTTCTAATTTAAGATATATCTTAAAAACCTCCCTATACCCATTAATCCTTGGATTATTGTTCAGCTCTTATCAATTCGGCTGTTCTATCTACTCGATGAATCTAAATGAAAACAGTACCAGTTATTTTAGATGATACCCAACTGTAAAAAGTCAGGGCTTCATCTGGATACGAACCAGCAGCAGAAACACCATGCCTCAATGCGGCAAGCGCTCTACCAGCTGAGGTACGAAGCCACACCAGGAGTTCGGAAATTTCACATTTAGACTCATTAGTACCAGTTATGATAATATTCTTATTTGTTTGACATGGATTACCGTGATAAAATTACAAGAAGTGGTTTTTCATTTTCTCTGTTTTTGAATTATCTAACATCATAGAATCACTAATGAAAAGATCTGGATCGAACACGGGATAGGTTTTCTCGAGAAGTTGGAAGTGTAAGTGATCAACTGAAAATGCCTTTATCAGTTATAAGCAAACTTGTCATTACGCATGGACAATTAGTAATAAGTAACATTGTGTACACAACTTTACGTTGGTTCTGTCAAACTAGCCATCTGTGTATGTGAATGAGAAGTGAGAAATTTGTCGAGAGATATTTTACACATATCTACACATCATGTAGACATGGTCACTTAGCCTATACGTTTAAGGCGTAACGTGTGAAGTGTTCCAATGTGAAGACTTCTTCGTTAGGTCTGCATTCATACTTCACTTTTACCCGAAAAATATATAGAGGCTCACCGGCTTTGTCTACAAGATTATGAGGCGTTTATTGAGAATAACCAAGGTGAGGTTTTAGATTAGTGACTATAAAATATGCAAACGACTTGCTTGACTATAAATGCCATACTGTTGGGTTCTGTCAAATAGTAAAAACGCTTCACCACTGTCATCAGAATTAATTAGCAATGACATTGAAATATGAAATAATTGTTTAAAAAAATGTGTACAGAATTCAATGATCAATCGTTGACTGTTTGACAAGTGATGATCGATTTCATTTGAAAATAGATTCCGACCATTCCGACTGAGAGTTCGTGACTGTTTTCAGTGCGATTTCAAGTCACCTCGGTCAGCACACTGTGCGTTAGAGATCATTCAGAAGTTACATCGGGACAAGATTTTGCCAAGCTGTGTTGGTTTTGTGGTTTGTTCACTGACGACTTTTTTCGACAACCACAGGATGGTGAAGTAGATTTTCTACGCAGTGGGAGGCCGAAGAATTGTGACCATGCCGATGCAAAAGACGTTAAGCGACAATACTCATTCTGTAGGTTGTTTCCTGTTGCTCCTTAGGCCCCAGATCGCACCTTCAGGACTGTTACCATTACGTATAATCAAGCTTAGACCTTCGGATCAGCAACATTGTTGAATAACTCATGTCCCATAAAGGGGTTGCTTAAGGAATTAGAGAACTTCGTATCCACATTCCTAGGGTGGTTGTAACCAGTCAAAGTCACTCTCGTGACTGAGTTTTACTTCACTGAGGCTCGAAGGACTGGTTTATAAAGCGAGCGTGTTACTGTTGCTACTCTACTGTTAAGAAGTGTAGTCAATTAAGGAGAAAGACGTAAATCATGTTCAAATACTTAACCAGTAATTGTCATGTTTAAATGCACACTTTAAGTGACACCCAAAAATTGTCAATTGTACGATTACGGACCGAATGTTTGGTCGCCAAGGTTGAGGCAACTCAAATGCTTAGAAGTTAAGAAGACTCGGGTTTAGATGGCTTGGCAACATGCTGATTATGACGATCAGTCGTCTGGCAAACAGTGCACTCTCTGTCTATACCATGGGGTTCTGGTGTTAAGAGCCAGGTGCACAAGTGATAGGTTGGTTTAAAGATGTAGGCTGTAGGCTGAGAGATCCAAGGCTTGCGAAGTCTGTGGTCGTAAGTGTTGAAGGAGTTGGTAGCCAAATGGTAAGATAGCAGCAACGTTTTCGTTGAATAAACATGCTGCCTCCGAGCTTGCGACGCTTATTAAGGCGGGCAGTGAAAGCAATAAGCCACAATACGAATGTCGTTTAACGTCCACTTTCAAAATGAAACTTGGTTTGCGAGTTGTAGATATTTTGTTGTCGATTTTTTGGATTTAAACCCAACCGTTTAACCCGTTAACTTACACTCACTCTTATGTCTAACCAAAGACGTCTTTTGTTCCTATTTTAGCAACCCATATATTCATGTTATTGTTGCAGGTGCTTTAATCTGAGTTTTACGCGAAGTATAACAGGGCTGACTTGTGAAATTACCGCTGAATAGTTATCAATAAAGAGTTCACTTGCTACTCTAGGTTCTAGGGATTATCAAAGGTTGCAGTCCTGCATTAGTGACTTGATAACTTCAACGAATCGCTCACAAATTGATGCGTTCGAAAACGGTGTATTTTTGGGAAGCATGAGGAGATTAACTTCTACCATCATTCTGTTTAACCACAAATAACTTGTCAGAACTAAAGAGCTGATTAGCATTGATGTTTTGTTAGACCTGCATGCTATGTTTAATTACAGCAACATTAATTAAAGTTGTCTTATACAAGACTGTAAACAAAGCTTTACAGGCAATAGAGCAAACTAAACTGGTAAACATCTTGCTTAATTTTTATTTCTTTAGAAATCTTATAGTTGTAAGCATGTAGATGTCATATTGCATGTCTTGACAAAAATGTCCATAGCAGTATAGTAATGGCTCACATAATTAATGGGAGTTAAGATCCATTTGCACAATCCAACGCCTACGCGTATCATTTTAAAGGTGGTGGTCACTATTTATTATTCATCATTACACTGTGGATGGGGAGTGGCTTAAAAGGCAGCAAAATATCGTGAATTTTTTCGGATATAGGCTCAACACTTACGCTCTCCTCCGTTTGTCTATAAACAGCTGTATACGATCTTATGTGCATGAATAGTTCACATTTTCAAATTCCACATTGGCGGGTATACATGCGTGATTGAGCTATTGACCAAGGTGATGAGATGTCGTAAATTCACCTAATCAAAACACTTTCCGTTAGAAGACATCTATAGACCAGAAAAACGTTTCAGTCGAAAATAATGGTATTTCGGTTTAGGTCAGTAAACCGTGTTTTTTGTCCAGATCGAAGTATGTGAACTCAACATTCAAACTAGCACAACATCGTCTTCACGTAAGTTCACAAATTTGCCGAACTAGGCAAGAACGTCTTAAGAACCATCTTCTCATGGTTTTCAATTATGTTTTCATTGATATTATTGAGTTTGGCGCATCTGTTGCCGAAGGTATTGAGAAAATCGTGCATTCTCCCATATCAGCAACACTTGTTGCTGAGGAAAGTAGTTCTTTTGTAATTCATTAAGGAGGTTTAGTGGATTTTGCTGAGTTAAAATCACCCGCAACGTACGAAAAGGTCTATTGTGTTGTGACGGATTTCACGTATATAAATCCTTCTTTTTGAGACTTTGCATCGTGTGCTTTTTGAGCCATCGTAGGTAACAGTTTGATGTTTTCTCTATAGGTTTTCTAATCCATGAAAGCCATTACTGATAGCAGTTTCAAAAAATGTATTTAAAAACATGTTTGCTCTTCTATGTAGGTAATGCATTCTGAATTATGAACACTTCAAAATTGAGAAGAACTGCTCATCGCTTACATCCAATCTGCTGCGTAGGAAAAATGAAAATTCCACCTTTTTTCTCAATAGATTTGGATAGATCTGGTGAACTGAATGTGTACTGGAAATAGTTAACTTAGCCGAGTAAGCTAATCATTTTTGAAAAATCACAGGAGCATGCTGCATATGAAGTGTGGGACTTTCAAAACGATCACTTGTTTTCGGGATGAGCCTGACATTGACATGATGGACTTGAGTTTTGACTATTTGAAAGTTTGGTAATGCCTAATGACAACATAACCATGACACTCCGGCGAATATCTGTGCTTTCTTATTGTGGAAAATTTACTTCTTGTTGTGCATAAAGCGTACTGTTGCCGTCATCTGACTTGACACTTCTGTCACAGATCACGCCGAGCTGTAGACACACATAGTTTCCCAAAACTATTGACTAACAGTTAGTCATGTCTAGAAATTTCCTCAGTTTTCAGTGTCCCTATTTCACACACATTATCCATAGGCCAGGTTGGACTTCCAAAAGTAGCCTCTTTGTCAGTGATTGCACTTGAAAAATCATACCTTTTAAATAGCCTTCAATGAGTTGTGTATAGTTGATGCATCTGCCAAGTAGTCACCGATTTAGGTTGATGAGAAGACAGCAAACTCAAGATGTTTCAAAAATGTTGTGGTTTTCAATGATAATTATATACATCTTCAGCACTTGGCGGAGACCTTGAAATGTTTGACACAAAATATAGAAAAATATTAGGCAACCAACTTTATCGTTTACCTGTCACTGGAATCTTTCCTAACCGAACAAAGCAGATCGTAATTTTGTGTAAACAAACAGATGTCATATACAATTTTAGTTAGTCGTCTATACTTTCAGCCAGCTTGACTATACACATTAAACTAGATTATTGCACACTCTTGGGAAACCAAATCGTCATAGATGTTCAACATTCGTCAGTCGACTGGGTCCTCATTTCCAACCATCTTGGTGGCTTTTGCTAGATAAGACTAACTCTTTCAGATATTAAGTTTTACATAATTCAGCTCGTTTTTTCAAAACTTCGTCTGGTGTAACCTCACATCCCCGTACACTGTTGACTTAAAGAAGGCTGAATCAATCTATACTGATATGCACAAAAGAAGCAGTATTTATCAACCTATTTATTCACATTGTGTTGGTCCATCTATATCAGAGTTCTTTGCCAATATACCGTTGATAACCTCCACAAAGTGTTCTTAGTTCGTGCGCTCTCATGTTCTCGAAATCATTATTCCCGAATGATAAGCCGATTATACTTTCACAGCCCTGGAAATCTTTCGGTTCAAATGGAAACAAGTGACAGACTACGCTCAAGGAGAGTGACCAATATTGTGAGACGACTTGAGCGTTATTGCACACTTGTACCAACAAACCAGAACAGTGGTACTCCGAAATGTCTAAATATTCTGGTTAGAAAATGCTGGGAGTATATGATCTTGAATTAGGTCCTTCTTGGTTAAATTACTGACGGTTTGATCATGCAAAACGAATGCATTTAGATAGCATCCGAGGCGTTAGGGAAGCCCCAACATTTCATAATTTGAGTGTGGTCATGTTTCTTTGATTGCGACATGTTGTTTTTAATGGGTGTCTGCTACCGTCCATTTGCTTGTAACGTTCAATAATTTTTCATCACTTCAGGTGCCATTGACAAAGTTCAAGTATTTGGATAGACAATCCACAAACATTTCCGCTTCTAATTGGTCCAGTAAGAGGTCCACCTTTTCGCATTTTTCTAGTCAGCGCACACACCTCCAAAGATTTGTCTTAAGATCTGTTGATTCAAGTTATTATGGCGTACTTCACTGAGGTCATGCGATCAATCGGTACCGTGTTTAAAACAAAACTTGCTTTGTTCAGTATGGTTGAGTGAGAATTTTACCGATGTCATCTCCGTTTACAGAATCTGTATATGAAGTGTTCACCACGGAATGTCCCACACTTCTGGAGTACAAGATATTCACATCATCAACTACTTCTTGTTCCGGCTTGACGATAAGGTTTACTGTTTGTAATTGTTACTTGGTTAACAATTTCCTAGACTTCCTTCCTTCTCATATTACAAAATATTAGTCACACAACAACCCCTGGATAGTTATCATAACAGTGTGGAATTTGCATATAAATAGGGCTAAGTTACTAAAATACATGGCATCTAAGCCACCAGTTATACTCATACAAACAATGAGCTTAAATCACACGATAACCGCGAATCTCATGGTAACTGACTCGGATAAATGATACACAAGTTTCTGAAAAATATTCTTCGACTAACGCTATGTAACTGGATATTGTATGCTGTAAAATGTTCTCGCACAATTCTGATGGTTTGAAGAAGTTCTGGGATTGCTTCCACACCTTGAGGGGCGATGAAGTCGCCTTACACGTGCAAGATGAATCCTGCCATTGATACCCTTTTCACGTAAATATCTTTCGTATATGTTTTCATCTGACTCCCTATTGCTTTTTCCTTTCTTGGTATCAGTTTGAAATATTTCAAGTGATTTCTACAATATTCCTAGTGAGCTATCCAAACCAAGCAGTTGACACTGGAAGAGGAGCTGCAAATTGAAATATCGCACAGAAATATCTGCACTCTAAGCAGGCTTACAATA
The DNA here is from genome assembly GCA_014338405.1 of Paragonimus skrjabini miyazakii. Taxonomy (NCBI): domain Eukaryota; kingdom Metazoa; phylum Platyhelminthes; class Trematoda; order Plagiorchiida; family Troglotrematidae; genus Paragonimus; species Paragonimus skrjabini miyazakii. Next base: position 182,343 of record JTDE01000425.1, on the reverse strand, counting down.
ACGCTCCTTCTACACACATTGGATCAGTAAGCCCCAGGGAACCAAGATAGACGTAACACGCAAAGTTGACAGGATGAAGTGATGCAGCTACTCGTTGTCTTTGTGAGCTTTTTTGCTTAGCTAAATCGACCAGATTACGTATCAGTGAAAATTATCCCAAAATCTCCAAACTCAGCTATGATAATTTTGGTTTCATTCTCTACTCCATCGTGCTAGTGTCATTAGCTTAGTTTCGACCATTCTGAAGGTAAACGGTAACAATTTCGGAATTTTTCGAGTGGTCATAGAGACAAAGAAGTGTTGTATTGGAACGTGAAATATTTATCGGGTTATCGTAAAGTGCACAAGGTATTGTTATGGATGGCACTGTGAAAACCTGATTGACATCGAGATTTGACTACTACGGTACAGTATATGCCGATACATAAATCATACAACTTTGATATCGTATTCGATTGGTTATCCTTACTGTGACAGTCCAATTGCATTTCAGACAACACTATGTGAAAAGTGCATTCATAAGAATGATCACTCACCAGTAGTTGGGATCGCTGGATACGACCGATTTAAATGGTATTTAGTACAGTATCCTTATACTATGCGTTTGTTCAAAGTGGTTTCCCTTATTAGGTAGCCCCTTTTTCACAGATTTGGAGGTACCACTTACGAGAAGTTTTAATTTAATGATCAAAAACTGGGAGTCAGTATTGAAGGATCTTTTTGTACTCAAAATCAGATAGAAGATCATTCACTTTTATAGAAAGTTTCTATATTTATTTTGCACACTTCCGATTTTTGTTTTACTGGTGTAATATGTTGTATCAATTTAATGTCTCCTGCTCATTATCCAGAGGGACTGGTTATAAAAACTGAATAGTTCCTGCTATTGACTATTTCGGTCCAGGACCTCTTCATTCTGTCACCACAATGTTCACATGAAACAGTTTAACATTCTTCTTCCAATTTTTTTTTCAAAATTTGGGAAGCAAACTTTTTCATTCCATGCACAATTGTTTCTCCGTCATCTTATGTCAGTAGGTTGTCTGAATTCCCTTTCAACCTCATGGTTTAATAGCCCGATACCGCGATCGCAGACAACCGTTCTGAACAGTCGTATAAGGATGTCACGTTTGAAACTTTTTTGTCCAGCTTTAGTAAATAAGTGACAGTGGAAAGTTTTGTGATTTGTTTTTTTTTTACTTTGTCGCTACATTCAAGTTTTAGGATATTTAGACAAAAAACTAGTGTAGCCGGTAAAACAAAAACCATTAATTTACAAGAGTTTATCAGTCTGCTTGGTTCACAGTTGAGTGTAAAATGTGACTGTATAGCAATTTCCCATGATTCAAACAAAACGCTTCAACTTAGTACCACAGAATTTTTGCATTTTAAAAAAAGTTTTGTCTTTGAAATTTTAGTTCGTCAAATTTGAAAAAATAAAATACATACTAATCTGATCTATAGGAAAGCCATGAAGATCAAATGTGCATGATTTATAAGATATACTCACGATTTAACTTTTGGGTTACTTCTGCGTTTCTTTTTGAAGCAATTTTTAGGTTTAGTTTGGATGCTGTAATGCATACTTGTGGAAGAAAGCGGTATTCTGCTCAACTGGTAACCCATATCGATTTGTGTGAGCACAGTTCGTCTGAAGAAGAGTACAAGTATTGGAAACAGAAAGGTCTGGCTAATAACCGTTGCCGCTTGTGAGTATCGAAATTCATTTGCACGCAAAAAATTAACCCAAGCAACAACTTCAAATTCGGAAAGCCTGTTTACATCGCTAGTCATTTAACCCGTACGTCCGAAAAATAATCTAACAATCTAATAGACGCTTGACTTGTTTACAGAAACATCAATGACAGTGATGTGTCAACAGTTTCTGGAAGATGAATGTGTGATTCAACGAGACGACTTTAATGTCACATTTTGACTGAATTATGTTCTCATATTCGTGATATGCGGTAAAATGTCTAAACTGTTGTTTTAATTTCTGTTCTTTAAAAGTAACGAGAAAATAAAGATTACCAACCTCAGCTAGATTATTCGAAACGCAATGCAAACGCTTATCCTTAGTAAATGACGTCGATCAAATAAGTAGAATCACAAAATTTTGTAACATAACAAGTTATCCCAATCAGTAAAGCTCTGGTGTTGTAGTGGTTACCAGGAAATCATTCTCATTTCATTAAGCACAACTTATTTTATGCAGTGGCCTTGAAACATAGAGTTCGCTTGAGATATCGGATTAGAGAAATCATCAGCCAAACCATGACTGGAATCCAATACACGTGTGCTGCTAGCACAAAATCTATTGAACCTACCACAAACAAAAAGGAAACACAGATTAGGTTGCTGATTGTTGATCTAACTTCGCAATCCTTAAAAATTCCCATCTGCTCGTTGGAGCAGTAAATAATGACGCATTACAGACTTGCGACCTGCGGTCCGTACGATATGGAACGAGCCATTTCGTATTTGTTAAATGTCGTCAACCACCTGTCCCGCAATCGCATTTTTCAACCAGGTTGGTGTACGCTCCACAAAAAATATGGAAGCCATGCAGATTTTACCAATATCTGTGAACCCTTAAAATCCAGCGAACCCATTTTGGAGTCGAAACATTGTGCCTACTGCGTACCATAATGTGAAAAACAACACACACGTACGTACCTTTCAAACAGCGGCTATGAAAATGAGGAAAACCGGCAGAGATTAAAGTAGGAATCTACCTTGAAAACTTTGATTTCGGAATAGTCAGTATATGGCATATTCCTTCCAATTCTTTTCAGTGCTTGCATACATGACATCATCCTACTCTTGATAGGGGAATCGTGCGAATTTGGTTTTAGACCACATTATTCTCTTTTACTTCACTGGCAGTGCTAAATATCTCAACTTCTTTTTACATTAGCTAGACATTTTCAATCCAAAGTTTTTCGTTTAAGCATAAATCAAGTTTGCAGGCCGAAGGCGATGTTTTCATAAAAGTGAACATATTTGTGACGGTTTGACTTGATGCAAAATTACTCCCTTTGGTAAGTAGCTGATATGATAATTTCATATAGATTGAACTCCACCGACAATTGATCGCGGACTTTCCAGTCGACTCCTTTTCGAACAGCAGAAGCATTAGACTCGAGTTTCGCTCTCATTAGAACTCGTCAATAGTGCATACTCTTGCCACTGTCGGGACTAGAACTCCAGCCACGCTTTCATGAGGCAACCGTGTTGACCGCTGCGCTGGAGTTCCAACCACATCCGTGGAAAAGATATGCACTACAGAAGAGCTCTAAAAAAAGCGAAACTCCAGTCTAGTGCGTCTTTTCGAAAGCGGCTGACTGGAAAGTCCATGGGAATGCGACAACTGCGACCAATTGTGGGTGACAGTCAACACGAAAATTACCAAATCCCCGACTACTCGACATGATCATTGCACATATCGTATGCTACTTAGGATGGATAGTTCACGTATGTCTGCGCATGTGAACCGTCAGTGATCTTCTGGCATAGGGGTCTTTTATCGAGGCACATTGCACAATTTCTATGGTTAGCTCAGTATCAACTGCATCCCTTATGACCGACCAGCGTTTAATTCTACTTGTTACTAGGTAACACAACTTTTTACTGGAATGTCTACTTGATCAAATGTCTTGAAAAAATTGAAAACTCCCGAATATTGTGATAAGTAGAAATTTAATTCTTCAGACTTCTTGAGTCAGATCAGAAACAACATTACAAATTTTATTGAAGGCCTCCAATTTAGACGCAGAGGGTAGAGGCGTTCTTTATCTCAGAGAGACTCATGGATATATCAGAGACCAGTTGCTTGACTTTGCGCTTGTTTACCTTAGCCAAAGTCAATGGTTGTTCATTTTCGATGCTCGCAATCAACAGAGATCGAATTTTTAACTTCGAACGCCTTCACGGATCTTCTGTGGACTCTCTTGCATTTGAGAAAACAAAAGCCTGGTTCATTTTTCTTCAATCAACGTTATGTCTATTGAGATCGCACAGATAGAAGTAATCTCGTTTGATTGACCATTTGTCTTGATTTGCTTTAAAACTTCGTCCAGTATCACTATATCACAAAAGGCTGAACACGCTGATCTGTGTACTTTTCTCGGGGGATCATGTAGTGGCGTATGATTTTTCTTAACACTGATGTGATTCAGACTTCAGTTGCATTGAGCTTAAAAAGGTCATTGTATAGTAGCGGTTGTACAGTATTTTGTAGTTTGTAATTTTAATTGATTTTTGCACCTTTTCTCTTTTCCAAGCTTACATGTACAGTTGGTGTTTAGACCATATGGTTTGAAAATAAAGTTTTTCTTGAAGGTTGCTAGCCGTACGTTCTCTCTCTGCTCCGCGGTGTTAATGTGTTGCTTTTTGAGGAGTTAAAGTCTAACGGAATCAGCTATCCATTTCAACATATTTTGGGATTTAACTGTCTTCGCGCTTGCCTCCTCTGTAGATTGAACATCCATTAGGAGCAGCATGACGGTTAGAATCTATTGGAAATACTTCCATTCACTGTGATAGAACTCCAAACCAATGCACCTTCACGAATTACTTTGAGTCAGTTCTTTTTACTTTTATCACACTTTTGTTTTGTATTCCTACTTGCGTTGTGCGTATTGTTTAGATCAACCACATAACTTGATGAGCACAAATTTTTACACCCCCTTAATTGTAAATATACTTTTTTCCCGTAGTTCCGTTTGTGTTACTTGCAAAGCTCAGGACTTCCAGTGTTTTGCAGTGATTTTTGATTCTGGCACTAGAATGTTTTCCGAGAAAGCTGCTAACCTTCAATTACTTTCATCTGGTATTTCGAACCTTCGTTTTTGGTTCACTCATGTAGAAGCATTTTTCTGGTGTTGTACGGTTTTTTTCGCAGACAACCATGTTTTCTTATGTGGTTATTCAGTTGCCTACAGATATTGTAACTGGAGTAACTGAAATACTCGACCCACAGTCAGACGTGTCCTCATACGAAATACTCAAAGTGGTAGTGCTGAAGTGTATCATGGTATCATATGAGGTCAAGCTCCGATAATTACTTTCCGGCGTCGAGCTGGACAGCTGCATCCTCTCTCAATTCCTTCGCCATATGAGACCCTTCATAGGTGACAGTAGCACAGATGATCCCATCCTCAGACAGCCATGGACTGAATGTTTCCTAATGAATACCATAGTCATTTTGTCAGTGCCGGACCCAGAAGCCCCACTAGAAAAGTTAGCGGAGACGGCTGGTAATGTGCACGGGTGTTTCTTTAAGCGTCTTATCAACCAATTGTGTGACCCTTCCCGTGGCTCTGATCTACACCAAGATAAGCTTTGTAACAACAGGTTTCCTAGCTAACACACACTGTGAATAATTTAGATGGACGCCTCATGAAAGACCGCAACTGTTAATGCTTTACATTCTCCTCTCGCTCGCGACCACTCACATCTAGAGCCCGATCCTCCAACAACTATTACAATCACCGCCGTTTTGGCAACAACGCTTGTAAATGCACGCATTCCTGTACACGTTTCATTCCACTTTTTAAAGGCAACACAAATCAGAGATTACTGATGAGTAGTCGGGGATTGGGTTAATTCCAAGTAGAACACCACCCACAACTGATCACAGTTATCGCATTCCCATAGACTTTCCAGTCGACCCCTTTCGAAAAGAAACATTAGACTCAAGTTTTGCTCTCATTAAAGCTCATCAGTAGTGCACATCCTCACCACTGTCCGGACTAGAACTCCGGCCACGCTGTTCATGAGGCAACCGTGTTTACCACTGCACAATTGACCTCCTATTGGACACGACCAAATTATCATATTTGAACGCTTCACCAAGTCTATGGGAATGCGATAGCTGCGATCAATTGTGGGTGATGTGCAACTTGAAATTGACCAAATCCCCGACTACTCATCAGCAATCTAAAATATCGCCTACCAGGTTTAATGAGATCGGAGATTTCGACCTGTCTAGGAAGTCCTAATCGCCGGCCTATCGAGTAAAGTTACCAGACGGTAACTGTGTCTCCGTTTCGAGACGATCGGGCAACCTGATCATTACTCACAAGCGAAAGTGGTTGTGCGTTCACATGTGATAATTCGGTCGTGCCTAACGTGAAGTCAATGGCGTAGTGGTAAACACAATTGCCTCATGAACAGCGTGGCCGAAGTTCTAGTTTAGGCAGTGACGAGGATATGCACTACTGACGAGCTCTAATAAGAGCGAAACTCGAGTCTGGTGTTTCTTTTCGAAAGGAGTCGACTGAAAAGTCTATGAGAATGTGACAGCTGCGCTCAATTGTTGGTGTTTTTCAACTTGAAACAAATCAGAGAAACAACCTGGTCAGCCAGTAATAGCGAAAGCCGTAGCCTGCCAGTTTAACACTCGCCTCTTTTACGTTCGGGGTAATTCCACTGGACTTTGTTTCCCCATCGACACCGGTTCAGAGGTTAACGTTGTACCTCCAGGTAAAATTAAACACAGCCTCGAATCCATGAAGTACAACTTATAGACGGTCAACAGTTCCAACATCGTAACCTACAGCGAATATCTCTTGAAGGTCAATCTTGGACTGCGTGAAAGTTTCTCTGGGACCTTTATCATTGCCGGTGTCCAACAACCAATTATTGTTGTTGATTTTTCTGCCAAATACGGTCTGGCTGTCGAACTCAGCAGCCGCAAAACTGTAGACAACACCACTACCTAGTGCGTTTAAGGTGAAGCCACTATCCCTAACTACACTGGATTTTGAACGGCTTTACCTGAAACCAGCCAGCATACAACCATGCTGAAACAACTTCCGGGAATCTATCAGTCTGCACCAACTGCTACGGTGTCGAAGAGTGACGTTGCTCATCACAACATCACCAAGGGGCCACCCAATTTTGCACGTTCATACCGATTACCTCCAGAAAAGCTGAAGGTCGCCAAAGCGGAATTTGCCGAGATGCTGCGACTAGGCCCCACTCGTTTCTCGAACAACCCATTATCATCACATTTGCATATGATCCCCAAGAAAACTGAGGGAGACTGGAGACCATGTGGTGACTACTAAGCGCTGAACATTACCGTCGTGCTGGATCGTCATCCCATCGCATACATTAATAACTTTTCCATTCTCGCTTCTAGGAAAGAATTCTTCTTCAAAATAGATCTGGTCAGAGCATTCCGTCAAATTCCAGTGACTTCCGACGCAATCAGTAAAAAGGCAATCACAACATATTTCGATCTCTTTGAATTTACCCGCATGCACTTTGGCCTCAGAAACGCTGCCCAGACATTCTAACTCTTCGTCGATGAAGTTTCACGTGGACTGGAACTTGTGTTAGTCAACGTCGATAACATACTCATTGTCCGTCGCAATTCCTAAGAGTAAATGTTCCACTATATTTCATCTCTGGGTGTCATCATCAATACGGTCAAGCGCATCTTCGGTGCTTCTTCCATCGATTTTCCTGGTCACCACGTTGACAAGGGCGGTATCAGGCCATTGCTGGGGGAAACTAACGCGCTTTCGGATTATCCTTTACCTCAGTCTACTGAAAGCCTCTGTCGAGTTTTGGGGACTGTCACTTATTATTGCTGCTTTATTCCCAATTGTTCATACATGCTGAAGCCACTGACTGATCTGTTGCGGATTAACTCCAAAAAGTTCGTCTCCACTCCAGGAGCTATCCCCGTTTTCACATCCATCAAGCATGCTCTGGCAAACGCAATATCTCTCAGCTATCTGAGCACTGATGAACATACCCAGTTGGTTTTAAAGTCTGACGAATCCCACTCTGCTCTAGGTGTTGCTTTGCTGCAAGTCGTCGGCAATCAAGTCCGACTGTTGTCCCTTTTCTCCCGGGAGCCACAACCTTTGCAAACGAGGTACAGATAGTTTTGCACACAACTACTGATAATCTACCTCGCTTTCAAATACTTCCAATGTGTGTCGGAATGACGTCAGTTTACCACCCTATCTGAGTATAAACCCATAACACACGCTTTCCGTACTTCCTCGAACAGGTACTCTCCGACAGGAAAGCGCCACTCAGATTCTCTCCCTCAGTTCACGATGGACATCGGTTACATCGATGGTCCAAATAATCTAGTTACAGATGCCTTATTATTTATCCGTATCCCGTGTCGACTTACAAGCTATGGCGGCGGCCCAACAAAAGGATAGGGAATCTAATCAGTTGCGCTCCCACCCGTCTCTAGAGTTTGTTCCCTTATCACTTTGGCACGGTGACTAAAATTTACTGTGATATCCCGACCGGTAAGCCCTGACTCTTCGTTCCTTCATTTTCATTCTATCTCCTATCCCAGTATCCGCCCCACTGTTAAGCTTATCATTGACGGTTTCATTTGGCTAAACGTACATAGGGATCTTCGTGAATGGACTAAACATTGTCCGCCGTATCGCTGAAATACGCCATCACACCACCACCACACCTAGAACTTTCGATGTACCGGACGCTTGCTTCAAACACGCTCATATGGACATAGTAGCGTCTCGTGTGCTTGTGTTCGTACTTAAGCCGTACATATTATTTAGGTCCACTGTCGTACCGTAGCTGCAAAATTTGGCGTATACTTATGTCATGGCCGGTTGCGCAGCTAGTTGGAAACCATTAAACCATTTTTAAAAATTCCCCATGTTTTGGTGACTTGTGGTGGTAATTAGTTTTGGTGTTGAAAGTGAATACTTCATAACCTGGTGGTATGGGATTAAAGTGGAAGTAAAAATATTGATTGGTCTTGTGATTACGCGTGACCCTTGACCCCAGTTTCAAGCCACCCTCTGTGCATTCCATATAGATTTTTCACGTTACCATAAAAAACGGATAGAAGCAATGACCAGCAAATAACAGGAGTTCATTTCTTCAACCTCGATTGGAAGCAGCCCAGTGGTCAATACGATCAATACTGGTTTTGCATCACTATCTTCTCGTTCAGACCAGTCCTGAATATCTTGCTGTATTCGTTTATCACATCATCACATTTAATCGAAAGTTTGGTGTAGATTTCTTTCTTAAGAAATCTTACGAACGATATGAAATTGTCGATCGCTTGGTTAACATCTGCTCCAGACAAAGCCGAAAATGCATGTGAGACTTGCTTTTAGTCAACAATACAGACAGGCAAAGCTCATTTTTGAACGACTTTATTTCCAGCCTCTTGATACTTTTTCTAACTCATTCATTCGACACCATGTTTGAGAGATTAATACTAGCCAATCAGTAGATATAATTTCATACTCTATCATTATTCTGGTGCATGTGCATTCGTATAAACATTTTTGAATTTTTGGACATCCATATGATCTTTGAATCAGAGGTAGAGAGAACACAGGGCGTGTCCTTTGGTTAACTTAATACTCGTTACATTCTTTCTTTTATTAATGTTCATTGGTGCACAATGACCCGAAGAAAGCCAGTCACATGCAGGTGGTTTTAAAGTTGATTTGAATACTCATGCAACGTTTGACCGTTGGTCAATAGTTTGTGATTATTCCGTCCTCAAGATGACGGGAAAATGGATTAAAACTAATCGTGAATTTTATTGAGTGAAATATAAACCGATTATACTATATTTTGTTTTTGTAACAAACTTGAAGCCTTTCATTCACATGCAATTATAAATGAAATGGAGAATATAACTTTTCTGGTACTGCAAGCATACATTCTTGCTTTTTGTTTTATTTTCAGAGTTCTCATAAACGACATGCCGAGTGCTCATTTGCTTCTTCCAGACAGCTCAATCTGACAAAGATACCTCCACCTGAAGAACAGCAAAATATAACGACATTCTGAATACTTTAATCTGTTCAACTAGTCAGTTGAAAACGAGCTGGGTGTTTGCAAACTTTAGCACACTTCTTTCCGGCTGTGAATGACTCACCTCACATTTAACATCTCAACAGTATAATTTTCATATACAACGGTGAAGCAGTTAACTAGCTGGGTAGGTGGCTAACTTTCAAGCTTTTTAATCACAACTTAACATGTTACAATCACTAGAGGTTCGGAAAATTTAGGTCAGTTTTCCAATTAAAGTAGAGAGGAAATTACATTCAAAACGTGATTATTGTTTACAGCAACTATCACCGCCTTCTGATATTTAGAAGGACAGCCAAACGGGATACTGTAAAGGTGAAGCGCTCACATCTAATGGCAGAGATATAAATTATAACTGCACTAAGTTCTGTATTCGCGTGAAAGGCTTCACATGTTAAATAATTTGAGAAACAGCAAGGTAATTATAAATTTACTCCAAAACACGCATGTCAGAGATTAATCACTTTTGTAGCTCGGTCTCAAACAGGCTGACTTTTTGTGTCTGCTTACTTCGTATCTAACGCAAAGCATTCGTTTGTTGTATTTTTTCATGAATAAATGCAGTCAATATCATTTCTTGCATTCATTTGAGCACAGTACAGCAGTAGAGCAACGTGGATTCACAGGATCACGGCCATAGTTTGGTAGAAAACACACTGAAGCTATTCTTCCAAACAAGTTTGACGTGAATCGCACTTAGTGAACTTTATGGAACAGGTGTGCACAAGAACAAGACTGGTTGCGGTGTGCAAGTCACGAAATGATCGATTGCAGTCTTGTGTTTCTATGACTGTGTTGAATTCTAACACTTCAAGGTGCGTAGAATAGAGCTGAGACAAAACTGACAAGAAGAACTCAGTTTGTTAGTATTTCTTAATCGTAGATGTGCAACCGATGAAAATAAAACAGACAATGATGTTGCATTGCTCACTTGGCCGTGAACAAGGAGTTCGGGGGTGTGTGTGGCTTAGCTTAACTAATAAGCGGGGAAAATGTACACCGCAGAAGAAAATTTGGGTCTCTGGAAGCTGCGCTGTACTAAAACAATTAACGTACTACTTTTACTTGATGAAATGGAGATGGCTGAAGGGTGGTATTAATCGAAGTGACATATAAGTGTAAAACTTGGTTATGGTTAAACTGCAACTCTGAATTGCTGTAAAACCGAAATTATTACGTCAGTTGTTCATGACTGCCTGCACCTGATCACTGATGATGATGTCTAATTCCATTGTCAAGTCAAGTCAAAAAGCTTCATGGGACTTAGGAATATATGTTGCTTTTAAACATCATGTGTTCTGTAAACGATAGTTGAAATGTTGACTGTAATTTCACGTTGAATTCTCCAGAAAAATTGTTTGTATTGATACAAACCCCTGCTCATTAAAGGATAGTAAATGAACCACAAACTGCTGTGGGCATATGCAAATTCATAACGAGACCTGGTTGAAACGTGGACATAGGATTATAGGGGTTGAACCAAACGGGAACATAGTTGAAAAGCATAGTGAAGGCAAGCGCTTCACATGACGGAGTCGGTTGAAACAGTGAACTCAATGAGATTTACTGGAGAAATACCACCACAATTAGATAAGTTTCTCTTAAATCACAATAAAATTAAAATTCAATAATCAGAGGGCAGGAAAAAATCACGCTAGAGTAGTCAAGCAACGAGCACGAACATATATATCCACAAAACGGAGGATCAGATCACACGAGGTACAAATCGAGTATAGATGTAAAATCAATCATCGGCCTACCCACCTCACCAAAATCATTGGTAAAAAGTAAGAACTAAATCAAATATTTATTTCTTGTAACAGAGATATAGTACACAGAGTGAAACGAGAAACTGAGTTTTTAACCTGTAATTGCATGCGATCATCAAAAACCTGTTAATGGTAGCTTGTTTCTGAAAAAGGAGAAATACACCATCAAGACACTTAGACACGTTGAACAATGAGAGTGTACTGAACCTAATGGCCAGTTCGAGAAGACCATTCTTTAGGGCATGAAAAGAGGATATCTTTGAGAGTCAAACAACGAAGTCCACACCACCTGTTTACCTTGTTAAAAACCGATTATTTGGGACGAGAATGGGATGTAAATAAAACGAAATAAAACTAGGAAAGTACTAGATGCTGGAAGGCATCAATGTGCTCACCTGCAACTGCGGTTTTACAGGATAGACAGATGGTTGTGAAAATCAAACAGTCAGATTGCTAATCACTGGTATCTCAAGCAAAAAAGGTTCAGTTTTACTGACCATTAGACTTTTGGATTAAACCAAACACAGAGTACATGCAATCTTGTCGTTCTGATTGATCGCAGCATGTAACTGTGTGTAGCCGATCGTGGTCAGTCTAACTTTGTTAGCCACTAGTCACAAGTCTCTACCATGCATTTAAAATTACTAATCAAATGAACTACGTTTGCCCCAACCGAGTTTTAGGAAGTCAGTAGGTAAATAGGTTCTTTAGTTCTCAATTCAGCTTTGGTCTGCTTTATATTTTTTTGATTTATACCTGTATTGAAAAAATTTACATGAAAATAGTTCTTCTCGAGAAACTTTGTAATCTTTTTAACTTATTCAGATTTATTAATAAGATAAGTTGTTCCATAGTCCAGTTCAGAATATCCAGTGTACTAGTTGAAACGAACAGCTGAAGACCACCTACAGAATTTAAAACCATATGGTTTATTCCCTGCATGACTATCTAGGCGAGTCTGCATTGGAAAGTGTTCTTATAAACAGAGACGAACTGTTGATTAAATAGTTAATAAAAATTTTTTGTAACTAATCTAATATACACACATTGCTCACGATTCTCGAACGCAATTAGCCTACCAAAATGACCATACGTGCCAACGAGACAGTGTCAGCTAACGAATTACTGGTGATGATCCGAGTTAATAACATGTAACTGAAAGAGAAATCATGATAAGGCCCCCATTCGAGCACGTGCATTGCACAGGAAATTCGGAGAGAGTAGATTGATCAGGGCGGGGGGGAGACCATTTGTGGACTTATATATGTAGGTAATGACAATTCTGTCATCAAGGGTACGCCGCATTGGCTATTGGGATATTGTATATTGGCCAGGCAGAGTGCATTCAGAGTGTTCACATACACACGCCGCCTTAATGTAGTAATTATCAGTAACATAAAGATCATATCTATCAGGCTTAACAATTATACAACGTGCCACTGTACATCTACGTAATGGATCATTCTCAATTCATGACAGTCAGCACATTAAACAGCACTTATGCGATCTCATGTTTTTGTGTACCCTAATAACTCGGTTGCCAAAATACAAACGCAGTAATAATGTTGTCTGAGCGGTACGAATATTACGAAAACGATCATCAAAAACCAGGCAACTGACATTACTATGAGTTCGATAGATGGAATATGAACAATGTGGCTATTTCCTGATTAGGATAGCAATGAATTTTACACATGCAGTACCGAATCTTTTCTGCCTTTGGATTTTACTTGCACCGCTCAATTCGCTTCTAATGTTCTTAGTGACATGTGACTCGAAATTCGTCATTTTCAAATATCCAACGGAAAGCGTAACATAAAAACAGATTGCGATTTAAAACAACATGACTTAGAATCCAAACTAACGTGTAGTAATTAAATGGATTATAGCTGATGATCTTGTGGATGACACTTGACACCGGAAGAATACCATTGCTCACTGAACAAGGAGAGTATATACTTGAATCTGCGTTGCGTTCAGTACATTTTACATCACTCCTAACAACATGATTAGATTGATAAATGATATCAATGTAAACCGTTCGTAATTGGAAGAGAAAATAACAAGTGTTGAAGTTTTGAGAGATACTGAACTATCTATCAGGAATCAGACATTCGCACGTTTATAAAATCAATACTACTCACTGAACAGACAAATCCACGCAATCGGTGCCTTTTGTCTTGCTCCGAAGTTCAGCTGAATGGGATGTCTGATAGGATCTGAATTAAAGCAACTCCGTACCTATCATAAACAGCTGGCAAGCTGCTTCGCACAAAAAGATTTATTGTTCACTGATTCACAAGATGGTACGAGACTGAAGGACATTTTATCGTCGATCAATGAATATCATGTGCTGAACGGTTACAAAGTGTAAAGAAAATACTCGAACGAAAGAAAGGCGTATGTGACATATCAACAAATGCAAGCAGTACATTGATATAACCTGTAAACAGGTGAACCAACAATGAGAGGAAAGCTGACATACAAATAGACCTCCACATCTGGCGACCTTCTGAAGTGCTTCAGAGAAGTAACTATGAGAACCACTACACCGTTTGTTCTCCGTGTACGTGCCTATCGAGTAAAGTTTTAAACGTTTAAAATGTGTCAGGCATGTCGACTGAGTTAAACAGTGGTTTTGAGAGTGAGTTAAACCTCACTGATAGGCAGTTCTGTTTACATAGCAGCTAATCCCCTGCCAGCGCATTCAGGTTTAAGAGAATGAACCACTGACCGGTGGTTCCATTTTACTGGAGGGTTTGCCAGTGGTTGATAAACCATATGTACAGATTTGTCGGTCACTGTTAGGTATCCTCTCAAAAATCTGCCGTGCCTTGAGAAGTGATCTGATGATACCAGTCTTTCTAAGTACGTTTACATCTTACCCTTCGTGAGTCTGGTAGTAACCCGTATTTGGAAACGTTCACTATGAACCATCCTTAGACTTGGATACAATCGACAAGCCCATGTGTCAGTTCCCATGTGACAGTGAATTCAAGATTGATCCACTACAAAAATGTTTTGGAGATAAGATGTTCCACGGATTCGTTGTAAAATATTCGGTTTCCATTTGTGTTCCCCTTATCGTAGCTGCGAAAGTTACAGGCAGACGTCAACCGTTATTCACTACAGTTCTTAGTTACTTTTGTATTCGGCTCGATTACTGTCTTAATCGCCCAGCTATCATCCAGTTGTCTGTTAAGATCAGAAGTGCTATATTTGCATTTAGTGCCACCGCTGCTATCTGAGGATGTAACAGGCGTATTATGCTTAGAATGAGATAATTGCCTCAAAAGCACATGGTCTTGAGGTCAACTTCCTGTTCAGATAAAACCATGCTTTACTGTCGACCGCCCACACGATCTGGGCCTATACTGATGACTTCCGTTGAAAGCGGATCGGTGTAGAATGTGTCTAACTGTGAAAGCTTTTGTCATATATTCTGAATGTCGAGATTCAACTTTCACTAAGCAGTTCAGAGTTTAGATGGCAGTCAATTTGGTTATGTCTATGAAGTAACCCTTCAAAGTTTGAAAGAAAACTGATGATATTTGGAACCAGTTGAGAACGTGTGGTAAAACGAACACTATTCGGTGGGGGAAATGAAGTGAAATGCTTCAAAGACCTATCAGAGTTTTGTTTAGGTAGGCAGTTAACGTATTCACATCTATTCTGGATCACACTAAAGTATACGCGCATTCAACTTATTAAGCAATAACTGTTTGTCCAAACATAGTACAGCTGTTTTCACTATACCCTCTTTTTGATGATAAACGTAACAGTTGCAAACAGTCTGTGAAAAATTGAACTTATTCGTGGTATTTAACTGAAATTTCAGTGTACTTAAAGCATTGTGTCAAAAAGTATCATCTTTCTTGTTCATATCACACGTATGCCACGTCAGCTATGTTCTCAAACTAAAATTAGTCCAAATCTATCTATTTGTCTAGGGTCGTTTGTATCCTACTTTCATTTGTCGCTTTTAGTTTGTTGAGCCGATTTCTTTATAAGATGACTGGTGTGATTCTCCATATTTTCCATAATTTAACCTTTGAGATTTCAGTTATTCACTGAATATACTTTGTTCTTTCTCAATGAATGTCGGGTCATTTGCGTGTTCCAGTTGACCCATTTACAATATTTAAATGTAGTGACAATTATGAGCTAAAATAGGCTTGATGAGACCTTTCTAGACAATAGATAAATCTTTAGGCAGACTTCAAGTTTCTGAACTGAATGATAGTATACGTATTTTTAAAAGCAGTTTAAAGTTTTTTTACTATAACACAATGGAAACGATTCTCACAAATGTTGAGAGGGAAAAATGATATAAACTGTACACCTCTCACAGTTGACCGCAGCTTTTGCATTCAGAGAGACTTTCCAGTCCGTCTCTTTAGAAAATAGGCAGTGGACTCTAGTTTTGTTAATCACAGAGCTGAACAGCATAAATAATCTTTTTTGTTTTGAGTATTAATCTACGATCACTACTCTCACATGTGATTTATGTAGGTATTATGTGAAGCTGTAGGCATCTGCTAGCATGTTTGTAAAAATCCTAAACTAATACCTAGCCATTCAAATTTTAAAGACGATCGTTACTAGAATGTTGTTAAAGCAGCTTACCTGCTAACACACAATGGAGTTCGCTTACGGTGCAGGCTTGAAAGATTTATTCAAATATTTACCGGATATTTTATCTACAATTCGCTGTATATTCTCTCTTTTCTTGAACGGGCTGTGCCCGGTACAAATATTTTATTGCACTCCTGTACATAATCGACATAACACTTGGTTTTAATGATTTCACACCTTCGGTGTTTCGTCACGTGATGTTTTACATTTATTAAATTAACAGATATATTTAGATAGGGAATGAAATTAGTGATCTGTGACACCCGGTAAGAACATACGAACTGTGTACCGACCGACTTTGTGTTATTCCCCAGTGTGCGTACAAAGAATCTCGACTAACTTGCCGTTCAACGGGATCTCCTGGTGTTAGCTAGTTACGCGAAATGGTTGAGCAACATCAGTTCATTTCACCTCTTTTTTGAATGGTAAATGGGATGCAGCAATATTAGTAGCTTGATAATGATAGGTTTGCTATTGTTTGTCACGATAATAGCAGTTCGGTGGTGGGCACTGTTTAGTTGTAAGCAATATCAAAAGTTATTTATTGCTCTCAACGTATAAACGATTCATTTGTTAAAGTAACGGTGTAGTGCCCAAAATTTACAATATCATATTCGTAAAAGATCATCTGAGTGGGAAAAGGGAGTGGTGCTTGGTTTGTATTAATAGCATCTCCCACCACCTATCCATAATCTATGAGCTGCTCAAAAGGTCAGTTGTTAGCGTGGTTTCATCCCTGACCAAACGGTCGCTATCAGAATCTCACATTGGAAAACATGGCAACGTGAAAACCTAGTTCGCAAACAACACACACATTTACATGCTAAGGTAATCTAATTAACTTCATTCAGTCAAACACAAAGCTTTCTCTGAAGCAAGACTGACATGTATATCTTGCATAGTATAATGAACCGTGGTACTTTAAAAAGTGATAATTTACGAATTAGGCCAAAAAAACAATGAACCAAACCTCTTTATGCAGTAGTTCGCCATATCATTTTTTTCAACAAAAGTAATGTGACAGATAGCGTCAGCTGCTGGAGTAACCGGTTGGAAAATTTAACGCAAGTTATTATGTATGTGCCAAATGGCTTTTACTTACGTAGTTACAGCTAACCAATGATCTTGAAACAGCAGCTGACACATAATATACAAGTTGAACATCACCCACAATTGATCGCAGTTATCGCATTCCCATAGACTTTCCAGTCGGCCCCTTTCGAAAAGAAGCTCTAGACTCGAGTTTCGCTCTCATTACAGCTCGTCAGTAGTGCATATCCTTGCCACTGCCGGGACTAGAACCACGGACATGCTGTTCTTGAGGCAACCGTGTTTACCACTGCGCCATTGAACTCACAATAGGCACGACCGAATTATCATATGTGAACGCACAACCACTTTCGCTTGTGACTAATGATCAGGCTGCGATCAATTGTGGGTGATGTTCAACTTGAAATAAACCAAATCCCCGACTACTTATCAGTAACATAATATACAGTTTGTATAGAAATACCTGTTGTAAGTTATGTTCGAGATTTTCTCTTCTTTGCTAAAATTTGAAACAGTATTCTAAGTTTATAACTGTTCAGTGTTCCTTAATGTATATAGGTTGACAATTCTAGTTCTTATGAAACAACGAGCTGTAGACAGACCTGAATCTTGGAAAGATAAACGCTGAACCTCGTTCGTTATGATGATCAATAGTCGATGGAGTTAAAATTTTTACATACCACTTTACATGCAATTATCAAAAAAGGAATAACTATTGCGTCCTCTGTATTCATTAGGGCTTAAGTGACAGGTGGATCTTTCGTAAGGAGAGCTCACAGGTGGCCTTCAGGGGTAACCGCTCTGGGCGCACTGATTCAACTCATTCATTTGCTCACTAAACAAAAAGTGACATGAACCACAAGACTGTGGACTTTGGGAGTGTGTAGAGCTGTTTTGGTGAACTGGGCTTTGTATATGCGCTGTGATTGCGGTGGCCAAGCCAATGGGCACCGTTAGTGCTGCTGTGTACCTTCGGACACTGAAGGCCTAATATACTGGTTACTTTCTATTTTGGATATTATCTATTGGGCTAGCCGATCTAACAGATCGCCCTACTGTCATGAGCCGGAGAGCACTTCCACCCTTTTGCTGACTGCGCGCACGTCCTGAAGGTCGTTACTTTAGACAAGTACTGACGCTGTTTGATGCAGTCAGTTTTACCGCGTATGTGACAACGATTTCACAACGTTCTGTCCTACTGTTATCAAGCTAGTCTGGGGAGGCTCATCGTTCATTCCCTGATCTTCGAAAATACCCCTTCTTTGTACTTCCACTCAGTGACCTAGTCTGTCACGCAGGTCACCTCTACATGGCACAACCGCAGTTTCTTGCTCAAACATGATGAAAAGAGACCAACTCATCACCATTTTAACAGTTAAACATTAACAGGAAGACCATTTGGCAACTGAGTAAGGCTAGTGAGTTGCTATACAACTTGTACCGAACACACCAGCTTAACAACAAAGCAGTTTAATGACCGGTCTACAGATACTTACCTGCAAACCGAAGTGAAAGTTAGTTTGGAAGTTGTTCAAAAGCAGGTGACACAGCGTTGACTATTGCTACGTGTGAACTACGATGTGAGTCAACCAATCGATACGCTTCCTGGCGTACTTTATTGCTGAATTACTGGATACAGTGCCGAAAGAGTCATAGAGTAGTATAAATAGTTGAGAACGTAATGCATCAGATTCATGTTGGAATAAAGCAACATTAAGGTCATCTCTCACTTTAAGCGTGCAATATATTACTCGTCTTCCTGCTGAAACTAAACTCTGGCACCTACTCCCAGCAGTTGTACACAGTTTTAAAAACCCAATACAAAAGCAAGCTAAAGCAAAGATTAATTTAGCAATCAACGGCTACCAGATTTAGAGTCCTATTAGTTTTAGCCTAAGCACCAAGCTTGTGGTTAAATTGCATTCGAATGACACAATCTCGTCACGGTTCAAATGTTCGTCAAATGTACGGTCTGTATTATTGCGCGTCAGTGTAGTATTTGGAGGTCACCAAACGTTAAGGATTCAGTCATAAAATTCACGAAGACTTGTACAATAATTTTTCAGAAGTTTAAGACTACGACTTCAATTTATTCGTTCACTCACTGTTACATGCTGCAATATTTCTACGCGTGTGGCTGAAAGGAAATATGCAACACTTGTACCCAAGTCAGTTTACATCAAGTTGCCTCATTACAATGTTACCGAAAATCCTACCAAGTAAATGCTATCAGTTACGTATATATGCCCTATCCATGAATGAAGGTAAAGTGTCGATGTACCCAGACGTTACACTATATATCAGCAAAGAGGTTGGCTATGACGGGGTTTCAAACGCACAACGAACTAATGAGCTTCACTGATTCAAACCTTACGTCTACAGAAATACTGATTACAAACATTCATTATCATGCATTAGATTCCATCTTGGTCTAGAACTCGAACAAATCTAGCTATGTTAGACAATCCAGATTTGACCTACTGACAGCGGATGGTGTTTTGTCTTTCATATGTGATCCGCGTACCCGCATTATACTTCCGTCTGTCAAAATCAGCTACATGCTGCAATATTTATTCTACCAAACAATAAGCTATTCTATTATGAGTTTGTCGACACATAAATCTTGTACCATGCACCACTCCTACGGACACACATGGATGCAGTTCGGCTGTGCATAATGGCTTTGCAGAACACGATACACAGTCAGTTACGTAACACAGAGGTTAATTAAGTTTTGTATCGAAATCCCAAAATGAAGGTTTACTCAACCCACGTACCGCAGTGTAAATTTGTTTAATGCGCTGAGAATTATTTGCACACCTACAGAAATCAGTTTTGATTACTACCTTTTTCTCTAGACACGGAAATCTGTTTGACGAAACATAGTGCATCCTGAACAACCAACAACTTCTGAGAGAACAAAAATAATCCTTTAGCTAAGAATTTTTGAAGGACCATTCTGTTCGAGTGTCACACGGTGAACAAGACAGTACATTTTGTCAGAGGCTTCAAATTGCTTGTACGTTCGTGTTTTTATACTGGGATCACACTAAGCTTGTTTTTAGTTCAATAAACCATTATTTGGCCTCTAACAGGATTGTTACTATGGATTAACGCTAGCTTGCGGTTTGATGTGATGACTACTCGATCATCACACAGTGTTGATGCTCGAGGTAGAAAATTAAGATGTCTATATGCAATTCAAATTAAACAGAGACAGTCAGCGTTACCCTATCTAGTACTTGCTGCCTTGTGACCGTATGATTACATGTGGGCTGGGATTTTGTCAGGCTGCCCACGTTTAGATGAAATGCAAGTAACGCTAATTCACACCCAGGTACCATGAATTAATACAACAACATTATGAATACTGTTTCATTTGAGCTCAAAACTGAGGAAATAGAACGGTTTTAGAAATACCACGCACCTTGTCACTGAGTTAAGAAGCTGCAAAAATTGTTCACGCAATGTTTATCACTTCCGCCTTGAGGTCCTCAACTCCTATCGCAACCAGTTCATTCGAATAAAACTCCCAGTGCTCGAATTCCAAACGTAAATCACTAATATCATTCATATTTGTTGAAGGCTATGACTGAAGTATGTTGCACACATTTCCCAACTATCGCTTGATAGACTTGAGTTTGTTGTTGTTCAGAGAACGGAACTGTTATAAAATTGGATTAGGTTTCATAGTCTGTTGAAGATCAGACTTTATCCCTCTAGAGCGATGTGTGAAAATGTTGTTCACGAATAGATTAATGTATTTTAATGGTAAATCCTAAGGCCAGTGCATAATTAAACAGGGAATGGTCCAGCTGGCCTGTCGTACTGTTCCCTCGTTGGCAAGACCAAATCAATTTCAGGCTGCAAAAGATTGTCTCCTTTTTGACTGTGAGGCTTCGTCAATGTTGGATTTCTCCAACCAAGATACCTAATGTAAAAAATTCCACACTTTCTAAAGGCACTTCTCCAGTGAATGTGTTTCTTCGTGGGGATTTCCCTCTGCAGTACTAAGCGTCAAGTTAAAGCCATTCAAAATTTGAGTCACTCACTCTAATACTGCAATACAATTTAACGACGTTACAATCTAACTGCTTTTTGTAGGTCGACTGGCTACTTGAACTTTTTACCTGTCTATTACCAATTACACACGAGTAAAGTTACTTTGTTCGTAAACCAACGGAAGATTCTATCAATCTGCGGTCGTCGAGACAGGGTGGAGACATTTGGAGAAAAATAAAGTTATTGGGCTAGGCTCACTTATGGTTCGATTATTGAGAACAATGTTATGCCCCTTCGTTTTCAGGTTAAAACTAATGAGCGTTTCCAGTTGACCTGAAAAGTTTTATGTTCAGTTGTCTGTTGGAATCACTAGCAGTTTGGTAAACATCTTTGAACAAAAACAGTTAAAATGTTTAGTCAGTAATATCGCTTAATTGCTTTTTTCTAATCTACACAATACATTCATCCCCGACCTTATCTGAACCCGCAGGTCAAAGGAAAGCTTTCCCACAAACCTATGTCCCTCTTCATTAGGACACTAGACTCATAAGCACTATCTACGATGAACACGATTTGTAATGTTACTCGTCAAGCGTCAGTCATATATGACCACATGTTTTGACTACTCATAAGTCAAACCACTGAACTCTGTTGAGTTTGTCTTGCCATATGAGAGAACGTTTGAGTGCGCTTCATGTACGTCATGACAATTAAATGAGAATGTAATATTCCGTCCAAAAATAAACGCGCACTTTGTTGGGCCAGGGAAACCGGAGTCGAGGACTGCCTAGTATAGTTAACCTTTTGAAATGTATACCTGAATGTGCGGCTTGCTATTAACTCGAGCCATTAAAAACATCCTCGACTAATCGTCAACGAAGTAGCGTAGCCTGTTACTCAACTATTCTTCTACACATCTGACGTTGGCTTTGAGCATCTTAGACCTGCGATACTTCTGAGGGCGTGCTAACTATGAGCGGCAAGAAATGAATTTATAAGAAGTTCATGGTTGTGTGGACCGGGACAATAATCATTTAACTAACAACTGTTGTCTAAAGTCACAAGCAAGTGATCTCAATCCGATAACCTCAACCGTCGGCTTCTTGTTGTAAGACCACCAATTTAACTTGCGTAAACTGTCACAGAGGTAGTAATTTCATCAAGCCTCTGCGAAGTATAATTTTGAGACCAACTGAGTTGTCATTCAGACAGAGGTGCTGCTTTTTGGAGTGAATTGTATACGGTAAAGATATAATTCACATAACAATACGACTTGTGTTATTTGTCTCGTCTGGACCACTGGCAGATTTTTGTGACTAATGAATGATGGTCAATGTAGATGACATAGACTGCTTCACCCTCATAAAAATAAGTCAGTGGTAGAGCAGAGAATAATAAAGTTGACCAAACTTGGCAAGAAGGACGAAATTTTCACAATTTTCTATATCTCTAATCTTTTTCATGATGGTCTCATTTACCTGGGTGTGGCCACATTGTATTCAGCGTTAGGTGAATCAATCCACGCGTGTATCATGAAAGTGGTCTCACTGTGGGAAGCACTTAAATAAAGAAGAATGACTCATGCCATTTATGCAAAATGGGGCTAGCTTATCAACAACAAAGAAGAGGTCATGACCCGGGGCAAATTAGGGTGTCTTACTGGGTTCAATGATTTAATCTCAAATCTAGGCTCTCACTCAATTTCATTCAAAGTCACCGTGACTCACAAAGCTGTCAAAAGATTTAATGACTCGTGGGTTGATTCCAAACAAAAGAGTACTTTTACTGTTCTTCAGTTTAACTGGCCGAATAAAAAAATCAGTTTAAACGTTGTGAGTTAAGGGTTAGGAAATGTCAAACCCTGGTCAACTATCAGATACGAAAAACGACATTACTCGGTTAAAAACACTACAAAAACCGCTTGCAAACTATGGAGCTGTTAGTCACATTTGGTCCCCGTAACGCTTTGAACCGGATACGCACACCCTCGCCCACTGTGTTTTAAACGGCAAGTAATCTGTTATGTGGCAAGTGTTTTGCTATGAGATATACCGGTCTGCATGAGTCTGTATACCGCATGATCTTCCAAATTAGCTGACAAACATCCAGGATAACCATGATCTTAGTTTGAAGCTGGAAAGTCAGTGCACAAGTCACGGTAATTTTAAGTTGAGTTAAGTTTCGTGATAAAATTTTCAAGGGCCTGACAAGGGCGTGGCATGAAAAGATCGGGAAGGTGAAGATTTTTGTTCGTAGGGGACAATCTTGAATTCAGGATGAACAACCGTCAAGTTTTACGTTGACCATCATTGATCTGGCGTTGACATCATGATCAGGGATTATCGGTTAGCTCGAACATGACAAAAGTTGGAAACTTCCTCCTCTTGTCACAAATTTGAACACATAAGTCAAAAGGTTCAAATTGCATGGTTCACCTGTGGGCGGATTTCATTGTATTCGCGAATGTATACAAAATTCTATTGGGGCAGACAAAAAACAGCACAAAAGTCATATAATTGGTTCCGGATAGTTGGAACAGTGGTGGTGTTGTTCGTAGCTAGGGTTGGTGGTTTTGATATTGGTATGTTCACCAAAAATACACAAAGATGGTATTCCACTGCGACCAATTGTATCCCTACCGGGGACCCCGACATACAATTTGGCCAAAGACCTATTCAAACGACTACGACATCTCATCGACGGATCAGAACATTCCATCAGCAATGCTCTGCAATTCTTGAGCAAACTGAAAAATATCAAGATAGAAGAAGACGAAGCAATGATCTCGTTTGCTGTTACAGCGCTCTTCACGTCCATTGACCTTACCCTAGCCAAATAAACACTACAAAAGCTACTGGAAGAAAATCCCCGACCCAATGAATCATTGAAACCGGAAAGCATATGCAATCTCACGGAACTATGTTTATCGACATACTTCAAATTCAATGGTCAAATCTACGAACAACTTAAAGGGACCCCAATGGGCTCTCCCATATCCGGATTCATCGCAGAAGCGGTCGTGCAGAGGTTAGAGAATATCGCGCTACCAGCGATCAAACCAAAACTCTAGATACGGTATGTTGACGATACATTTGTAATCCTCAAACGCTCAATGACTGAAGACACACACAGAATGCTCAAAAACGTTTTCAACGATATCAAGTTTACAATGGGAATTGAAACCGACAACCAGCTACCGTTCCTGAATGTCCTAATCAGCCGCAAACCTGATGAAACACTGGAAACTTCAGTTTACGGGAAAGAAACACACACGGTCCAACTCCTTAGTTTTCACAGCAACCACCCGGTCTGCCATGAATGGAGCTGCATTCGAACTCTGTTCAAACGAGCTGAAACACACTGCAACATCGCAGAGCTTCGAAGAAAGGAAAAAAACTACTTGTACCGAGTATTTCTTCGCAACGGATACTCACGAAGTTTCATCAGACAGAGTTTACTGCAGAAAGAAAGAAATTCGAACTCCACAGGACCACTAACAAAACAAACTGTACTACCATATATCAAAACATTATCAGAAATGACCGCAAGACTCCTGAGACCGCATGGTATTACGCTAGCACACAAGCCAACGGCAACGTTACGAAGATTACTATCAAAACCAAAGGAACAACTCAAACCCGCCGACAGAAGAAACGTCATTTGCAAAATCCAATGCAGTGATTGTGGACAACATTATATCCGCCAAACCGGACGCAAGTTATGAACACGAATACATGAACAAGAATTAGCCATCAAGAGGCACGATTAATTTTCGTTGATCTCCGTCCACGAGGATGAAATTGGACACACCTTCAACTTGAATACCGCACTGATGATGTCACCTCGCTTGGTGATGAAACGTTTGCAACCTAAATGTCAAGCTCGGTGAACATACCAATACAAAAGTCATATCATTGGTGTTTGTAGCCATTGTCGTTGCCACGTAGATGGTTATATTTATACCTACAACATGGCTTTCAGCTTTCGGATGGCAACATCTTTGGGGTAGCAATGTGTTTGACCTTGTATTGTTGAATTCAGGAAGTGAAACGTGATTGCGGCATCACGTTGGTTTAGGGCCAACTAACTGTGGCTAATTTAGGATACAAATAGCATGTCACTTATCCACTAGAGGTTGCTAGAAAGATTGCCCGACGATGCTTTTATCACTGCAGTTTGTCAGTTGACTGTGGTGTGGGTGATGGATCGGACAACTCCTATTAACCAAAACATACAGTTCAGTACGGAGGCGAGAAGTAGAATAGACAACTGTTTGTTGATGTTCACAGTTAAACAGTGGCTGGTTCCAATAAGAGGAATCTCATGAAAATCTACAGATCTGAGGGAGTTTACAGAGCTTATGTATTACTGGATCTGCGCTAGATGATGTAAACACTAAGTGCATCACCAGAAGTCCTAGATTGGTCAACGTCCACGTCATTAAGCTATCATGCACAAGACTAGAAGCAAAGTTTCGTGCACACGTTGTTTGGTCGAATCGAAAGCACTTGCTCTAAGTATGCAGTTCGAGTGCAGAAAAATAGATCAGAAACTATTTTACCGCCCGGTGGTTATCCTAACCTGTTAGTACAAAGTTCAAACAGTCAAACAGATTCAGATCAAAAATATCCAGTATTAATTTGTCCTTCACAAAGGTTGACGAAGTGTGTTGACTAGTTCGACGTTGTCTAGTTAGTTCTGACTCGAGAATATACAACGCTAGCACACACACCCCTGGTCATGTACACAACACTCCGGATTTCGACACCGTGAAAGGCACAACCACTGCTCGAGTTAACCATATCCAGTGCTGTCTATGAATGTTGATGTGAGAAGGGCAACATTCCACAGAGGCAGCGGTAGAAGCCAGGCGCCAACCTGGGTCATGCCATCTGTTCCGAACTACCTCAAACAACAGGTCACGTAACTAGGATGTCACAGGTATAGGCATAGTAGTAAGCGACCAGCATATCACGTTCTGAGGACATTGCATCTAACGACCGTGTTATGTATTATCTATCCAGTATCATTGAAACTAAGCTGTACAAGCTGCTGCTAGTCGAAAGTAAATAGCTGTGCTCTATCCATAAACATATTTTAGTTTGAAAAACTTAAAGCACCGAGTTCGCTTAATCCATTTAGTCAAAACAGAGAGAAGACATATCGCAAGATGTTAACATTTCGATTTACCCTCATCAGGCGCCAACGTAAAACCAGCAAATTTTATGCAAACTGCGTACAGTAAAGACAGTTCGACGAACAAACCAAGTAGTTCTGACCTTTCACGCGCTAACAGTGCAATCAATTCCACGTCAAGGAGATTGATTGCGTCAGCGCCTACTGTGCACACACAACTGGCTGATGTTATTTGATTAGCATTGCCTCGCTAATCGCTAACAGTTTCAGGTTGCGATTATGTAACAATATCTTCAACGATTTTACAGGGTCAACTAGGTGACCGGTCTCTAAGATGTGTTTGACGATCGATGAGGCCGGGGTTTTCGAGCTTGTTACAGTCAGTAGGTCGTGATTTACGTATTTTTGTGCAAGCGAAGTAATAACCGGTTTTCAGTTTATTATCCGATTTCAAGCAGTTCGAGATGCTACATAGGTTAATCCAACGTAAAGATTTTCGTTACGAGAGGGTAGATATAAAAAGTTGGGTGTGGACTTATATTTTTTCCGAAGATATTTTCTAACCATGGTCAGACATACGTATGATGATAAGGCGGTATATGCACAGCTACCCAAGGGAGTGTCAAAAAGCGTTATGGGAGTGGTGTCACTCAACACGTTTTAACTTTGCGCCGTGCCCATAGCTACAAAGACCAGGAATGCCTAAGATCCTGGCACCTGTTCGTGGATTAGCACGAAATGTCACTCATTTATTCGGCGGCAAGTCGCGTGTGAGACTTGGATGAAGTGAGCAGAAATGCTTTCCCGGAGCAAATTTTTGAAGTATGTACTCAATAAACCTCTAGGCGTGAAGTACTGAGCATTTAAAACTTTCTACTTGTTTCGAGCAATAAACCAGAAAAAATTATAGTAAAATTTACTTTTAAGTGAAACACGAAGCACTAAGTTTTATACTCTATAACAGTTGCTGATCATACAGTATGACTGTTACCCTGAAATAAACATAGCCCCAGCTGCGTGAGCATAGTCATGTGGCCATGAGCTCACGGATCGCCATATATCTGTTTAACTTTAACTGTCAGCAACGGTTTGTTAGCTAGATTTGCATATACACCAGAAATAACATGATACGTTAGAGATTAATATGTCACTCATTAAGAGAAAATGGTGTAAAAATAGATTAAAAACTCCCTGAGCGAAGAAGCAAACACAATATAGCTACCACAGTTAAAAATGAAATCAATGCAACAAGAAATTGTTGTTTTACTGAGCTAATTAATCAAAAACTGGTTGACCTTAGGACAACGTTCTGCAATAATTCTTCCCGAAATGTTGTTAACCTTATTAACATACCGCTTGATACTGAAATAATTGGTATTCAAATTTAACTTATAACAGCACAGTAGCCAAGGTACTAGAAATACTATCAGTTTTGAATCTGAATTTTCGTTACTTCAAAAGTCTTACTGAAACACCAGAAATATCAGGAATTTGTTGTGCTTCTAGAAGCGGAAGGTATTTTTTGGGGGGTATCAGTGAACATTCCGAAGTTTTTGTGCCATTATATTCTTCAAAGTGTACATCTACGATCGCTTTGTGCGAAACTTTTCCCGTCATATACAAACATTATTGCTAGTTGGACCGTGCGTGTCAGTACTAATTTCGTCTGTAATTAACATACTCCTTCGATTATCTGGCTACGTTCCGTATGGGTTCATGTGATGTTGCCCATCTTAATAAAAAGCTGTTGTCTGACGAGGGAACTATCCTCGGAATATCTTGTAGGAAATGCCTAAAGAGGTTCAAAACCTTCCGAATGTGTTAAATTAGGGCAATAAAGATCGAATGTCAAGTCCTGCACCAAATATTAATGCTTTGTTGTCTTCCGAAGTAGAGCATATTACTCTTCCTGTCTTTCAGATTCTCCGGTCTTGTTCCCTACCTTCACAAAGTTTCAAATTCGCACCTCTGCTATCATTCATTTCTGCAATATCTGATCACGTGAGCAGTTTTGATGTCACCTGAGTGAAAAACTTTGCTCCCGCTATCCTTTCCAGATTGTCTTGAGATAATCTACTTCTTGTTTCACTCAGATAGTTCAATATCCAACCAAAGGACATTGGCTCAGTGTGTGCGTGCGTTGTGTGTGTGAACTGAACTTTTCTGCTACGTTGGTATGGTGGACAGACTTGTGCGCTGTTTTGACCCAGAAGGCTATGCTATCTAGGACTTAGTTCCATCTAGGTTCACAAACTCCTGATTTCGGCTGGATGCTAGTGACAACACGACGTGAACTCGGCTACGAATCGGCCATCATTTATTTGATCAAGTGATCAAGTGATCGTGTGACAGCGTGACATCTACGAAGTACACCTCACGCTTCTGATGCGCCGGAGTGAATGCAGCACGGATTATAGACCAGTCGGAACTAAAATTTTTGTTCACGTTTGCAGGCCTGTTTGTTACAGATCATTCGGGCAACGACAACCGCTGGATAATAAACGATTGTAGAACACAAAACCAGGAGGACATTTCAGCATGCAGTCGCCGTTCGTCTGAAAGACGCCTCAGTATCCACTATCCTTGAGGGTATTGGGCAACAACTCAAAGAACAGATCACGGCAGCAACCATCGAAAAATCAGATTCCAGTGCTAACTACGACCAGACTGGCTCGACAACTGCAATACAGTTATTTCTAGCTTGATACGGGAGTAGATTGTAGCGTTTGCTGATTTCACACTGGGCTAGAACGTTGGAGACAAAAGAGCTACTTTTCGAAATGTTCGCTGTCAATTCATTGGACGGTTTCGTGGAATCAAAGACGATTGATGAGAAAGCAAGGTGAGCTGATACAGAAATATTTTGGTCGCCGACAACACAAGGAGTTCGACAATTCTTTGGAAACGAATTTTGATCCATCCGTCCAGTGTACTACAGCAGTGACCGGTGGGGACTCTGGCTTTACATGTATGCAACCGGAGAACATAATGAAAGTTTGACGCAAGCAGCTTGGTAGCCTACTGACTTGGCCGGTTACCATTGATTAAGAGACTGTGAATAACCTGCCACAACAGAATGTGAAAGCCTTGCTTGCTCCCGCCACAGATTTGGCCGAACTGAAGATAGTTAGCGTACAACTGAAAAACGACAAAGTTGCAAATGAAGATGAGTGTCCATAAGGAGCTTTGAAGCATGCCGGTCCAGTGTTGGAACATGCTTTGCTCCAGTTGGTTCACTCCCTTTAGGAGCAGGAAGCAGTCCCTCAAGAGTTCAAGGGTGCCCCGACCATACATGTGTTTTCAAATGTGAGGGTTACAGACCGTGTACCGGTAGTTATCGCAGCGTTAGTCCGATGGGCAGCGCCGGTAAGGTTTTTGCAACAATTCTGCTAAACCGACTCAGTGCGGAAGTTTTGATGGCCACTGTTCCTGAGGAGCAGTATAGATTTCGGGTGAGACGCAGTACGATCGATATGCCTTTGTCTGCTTGAGAGATGCAAGATAAGTGCGACAAACTCAATCAACCTCTGTAATCCCCCTTTATGAATTTCACCGAGCCGTTTGATTCCGTGAGCTACGAGGCGTTGCGGACAATGATTGGCTAATTGGGATGTCCAGTTGAGTTCATCAGTTTCATCAGAATGTTAAATGTGGTTATAAAGTCGAAATTGAAATCGTGTGGGTCGACCTGTAATAATTTTGATTTTGTTACTGGTATGAAGCGGGAATAAGAATTTGCCACAACGTTATTTGTTTTGCACCCGACTACAGTGTTCACACAAGCCCAGCAGAACTCGGTTGACGGTGTTGAAACTGAGTACTGCACGGATGGTCATTTGCTAAACGTTCGACGTTTTGGCGACCCAACTCCTCGTTTCACATACTTCAACGAAGTGCATACTTTCGTTCGCAGATAACAGTGTGCTAGTTGCACATAACAAGGATAAAATTAGGCAACCAGTCACGGTTTTCACGACCACCGTATTCAACTCTGGGTTGGATATCTGCTCAGACAAGATATATTGCTTTCAGCCTGCTCCAGGCGGATGTGCTGTTCCGATACCTGGAATCCATGTCATTGGGGACATTATTGATAGCTACACAGACTTTTGCTACTTTGGTAGTAATCTGTATTCAGATCTGTTTGTGGACCGCTAGTTGCGAACTCGTGTGGCGAAGCACTGCTTTCGGATGTCTTGAGAGACGTGTCTGGAGGAACCATAGTTCGAAAATTAAAGCCAAGCTGTTACCACCTAATCGTACTATCCACAGTGTTGTTCGGCAGTGAAGCTTGAACACTGTATCGGCGGAATGTTCAACATCTGAGCCTATTTCATTTGCAACATCTAAGAGGCATGTTGGATATTCAGTGGTCAGACGTGGTTTCAAACACTGAGACATTTGGGCAAGCGGACATCAACGGGATCGAAATCAAGTTGATGTTCAATCAGTTTCGTTGATCAGAACACGTCCGTAAGATAGTGGGAGAATGGATTGAAATGCGGCTGTTGCGATGTTCAGTTACTGAGATACTATGACTTTA
Source organism: Paragonimus skrjabini miyazakii (assembly GCA_014338405.1). Classification (NCBI taxonomy): domain Eukaryota; kingdom Metazoa; phylum Platyhelminthes; class Trematoda; order Plagiorchiida; family Troglotrematidae; genus Paragonimus; species Paragonimus skrjabini miyazakii. Next base: position 151,365 of record JTDE01000425.1, on the reverse strand, counting down.
TCCAAGTAGGTCCCTTGCGTTGTAATATCGCCTGTAGATCTTGGGGGACTTAGCGTTGAGGCACATGGTCTGGAGGAATGCGACCCGGACGAACGTCATCTACGAGTAACACCTACGCGGCAGTGAATGCGCTGACTGTCTCGGATTATTGAGTAATCAACTTACTTATAGTACACCGTCGACGAAGAGAAGACGAGTTTGCTAGACTCAGGTAGGTTGTGTCGAATTTACCGTTCTTTCTCTCGAATCAACCAACGACCGCCGTCACTTGATGAGGGGATGTCAGTGAGTGACCGTCTTTATACACATTGCTGGAACGACCTTCTGATGTGAAATATGTTTGACTGGTCTCCTATTGTTGACCTTTGACATGAAGTCTGGTTGGCTACATTCGGTCTTCACCGTTTGACTTTTCGAACTTAAGGCTGATTAGTTGTTTATTGTTTTCTTCTTTCTTTCTTCGAAGTAATTTCGATCGGATTAACGATATTTTCCCTCGAACTTGCATAAAATTGCTCGTCTACTGTTGATACTTGATCGAAGACCGAAACATCCAACTCAAGCAACCAACGTTATCACCATTGCCAGCAATCAATTCATTTCTGTTACTGCTTCGATCAGCAAACTCAACAAGTCTTGTTCGTGAGATTGTCGGCTGGTGTTAACAGGACGATTACTGTATACTTCCTGTAGAATCTAAAGCAACCTGTGCATCACTGGCAAATTAATGTAGCCGCGGTTGATTATCTTACTACGGTCATGTATAATTTGTGGCCAATGATACAGCCTCCCTATGGGATAGTGGTCGGAATTGAACTTCCGGTAATGGCAGGGGGAAAGCACTGCTGATGGGCTGTAGTCTGAGCGAAACTCAGGCATTGCACTTTTTAAAAAGAGTTTGGCTGGCTTGTTTGTGTGAATGCAAAAATCTTGATCATCCATAAGGTTTATTAGGTTATCCTCTGTTAATACCTTTATTGGTTAGGAATAATCCTTTTCATTCGTAACTTGTATGGATCGTGAGCTTTATGCTGGAAGGCTTGAATATGTCTTATGATCTATTTATAAACAGACACGCAGAAGTGAGCTCTATCATTAGTTAAACCTAAAAATGTTGGGGTTGCAAACCATGGATTTGAACCCACTACCCTTGTTGTACTAGTCGAAACTGCATTCTTACACTCGTTCACCAGATGTTCTTTGAAATTGGATTATTTGTCTGGATGTTGTTACTACTTTCAGGATTACGTATATGATAAATTACGGAGGTTTTATAGATGTACACCGGTTTCCATTTCTAACAGCCCGCGGATGCCTATCGTCACCCCTATTGCGAGTGTACACGCAAGCACATGGTCGAGTGAACGAGCAAACGTCATGCTATGATACAGTGATATATTGGTCAGCCTATCCAGCGAGATGCGGGAATGCAGCTGTCGGATATCATACCGTCGCCATTGCTAGGCGTCACCCAATTATGTAATTCTCCTTGAACAAACATTTGGAATGGACAGGAAGGTATAAAAATGACCTCATCAAGATAATTTTCACAAGGTGCAGGTTCGCTCCCAACCGAATGAAAAGAGAATTAAGAACTGAATGTGGTGGACCTGAATCGTACAGACAATATGTTAACCACACTTTTTTGATGTCATTCGTATACAGTAGTCTGACCATATTTACACTTATATATACTTGCGTTTTGTACGTGCTATTAACTGTTTGAGAGTATTGGGTTATCTGGCAACTGAGATCAAGGTTCTGACCGTCATTTGTTCGATAAGATAGCCATTTGTATTAAGAACATCTTATAGGCGTAAGAAGTATCAACATCCATGAGTTGTTGTCAGTGGTGTTTCACGGATGTTGGTCCTTTTATTTTTTCGAGACTGTTCGATTTGTGCACCGCTTCGGTTTGACCGAATGAAAGTTGTCCCCGGATTACGTGGACACGAAGTACACGACTGATCATCATCTTCATTATATACAACACTGTATCGATAGTTCACACCGATTTTTGACTGCCATATCACTTTAAAAAGAAAAACACTGTGCACTAAGACAGCAAAAGAGGGAAAGATGGAAAATAGTTATTTAAAACACCTATGTCCGAACTTAAACTTGCATTTTGATGACAGAAACGATCGAACTAGTGTTGAAATCAAGACATCTACGGAGTTTCATAAGTTTCATATCTGTTTAACATGGACATTGGATTGCTAACATTCAGACATTCGTCAAACAACTACATTAATGCAATCAAATGAGGAAGTTATTTTATAGCCAACGAATGGTCACATTTCGTTTTCCCAAACCATCTCACATTTCATCGTAATACGTTTCAAAATGAACTATAATGATTATAGCAAAAATGAAAATTCTGACTTCGATGATATATCAATGAAGTACCAAGAGGTTTATGTCCCATCGTTCAGTTAGTTCAAAGACAATGTATTTGGTGCTTACGAGATTCTGGCTGGCTGAAGAATCACTAGGGAATTATGCTTGATTGCAAATACATAGAAGTTTATATGAATCATCCTACTGAACTGGATAAAATCCGAGATGGATGTGAGAATAGAAAGGGACTAATATTTTCAAGGATAGTGTCAGTATGTTGACTGCATGCTATTAAATGGGGATTCAGCGGTCACATTCATGAAATATACGCTGCCACTGTACAGGGTCAGAATTTTTGTGAATTTATTCGGTAATCTGATAACTCCATTCGGAAAGCCATAGCAAATTAAGAGAAAATAAGATGACTATTAAGAAATATGCAGAATCTGACGAATTTTGAGATCAGAGAAAGAGTGGAAGAAGATTCTTCGAAATAAATCATACGAGAAATGCCATGACTTTTGTAAAATGTTCATGGATATGAATTGAGTATAGTACACGTTTTTGCATCAAACAGCTTCCGAATACTCAAACAACAGTAATGGAGGAATGAGTAAATTTTGGATGTTTAGCTCTGGACAAAGTTTCATACTATTCTGGTACGGAGAGCTGAGAACGGTTGTTGCAGTCAGTATGTTAATAGGTCGATTATTATTAAAATTCACAAAGTATACTCATTGTCTTTTCCCACATGAATTAATCATCGCTTGAATGCATTGGTGTCAAAGCCATCTGAATACGTCGGTATCCGAAAAACTGTTTATCATCAAGGCTTTACAAATTTAAATTTTATAGCAAACGTTATCACTGCACATATAGTTGTTCGGTATTAAATGGACATTAGTTTGTCGATGTTCGGGCACACATTTGCGATTTTCTTATTCCTGTGATAAAGACGCAGTTTGCAACGACGAGGTTCAAATAGCGTTATTGGTGATCTAAATGGGATTGACTTCGGATAACTGAAACGGCCCAAAGGGAGGCGGGATATATGATAGTAACTATTAGAAACTGAGCGTCATTTCGTATTTTATTACACTGACTGGTAACCAGAAGTCTTCAGAAATGGGTAATATTGGGTTTTCCTTCAATCACGTGAGTTGCTCATGCTTTACACGCATGTTGTTAACTACACCGAATAGTTAACAAAGGCATTTTGGCTAGCAAAGGAAGACGTGCGATTTCTTTCTGAAGATATCAATATCAGACTTTGGTTAATTGTAGACATCAGTTTGAGACTTTCAGTTGGAGTCCTGAGGGGTTGTAGACAGTTCTTTGTAGACGGTTTTTCAATGACAGTTTACTCCTCTCTATACAATGAGTCAATAGAATTACTGGAGACTATCTGCAATCTAATAACAAACGTAAACTCGCTGACTTGACAAAATCGAAATATACGTCACCACGTATCCGTAAAACTGTTCTCCTCAATGTCGGCGGTATCAGGTAGTTTTTTGTGTCAACATAGGTCTTATGACCAACTGGCAGTAAGGCCGCAAGCTCGCCGGACCAGATCTTACTCTCAGCTGTCACTTATTGTCTGTTGTTAAAAGAGTGATTAAGCATATTCCTTTTCATTTCTTCAGCTATTGTTGATGACTGACTTTCAAACGCAGATTTTGTCACAGCGTTAATATTCACCAAACCACTGTAGTATCAACGTCTAACAGAGCCTAAGTTTACACTTCCGAGTTCAGGTGAAGTATGCTGACGGAAGCGCATTCCGTCAAAAATTGTGGAAGTTATTTGAAGACACCAAAATATGTATTGCGTTCATGAAGTAACTTCTAATTGGATATCAGACTGTCATTCCAAGAGCAGAAGCGAATCATGGATATCGTACATGAAAGACTGGATGTTCTTCAATCTCAGGATAAACTGTAGTAATAGAATGATATTTAGCTTTGTAAGTATCTGCATGTAAGAGAAAATCAAATTAGATTTTCGGTCTCATGCAATGCATCTTTTATTCGGGCGCAATTTTTATCGTTTTCCTTGGATGATTGGCCCGCAAATTTCTCACGTTATAGGCTAGTGTAAACCACTTTGCCATAGTCACTTCAGTAAACATGAAAAACCTTAGCTGTTTATTTCCAGGGTTTACTCCACAACCTATGGAGCCTGGTGTGCTATGGAATACAGATGACTTTCATTGGGGAATCTGAGGACTTGAAAGAAGTATTTTCGCCCGCAACATCAGCTGGAACAGCCTCATTTGAGAAATTCTGAAGGTTTATACTGTCGCTAAACAAAGACAAAAAAACAGTCATTTTCTGTTTTTTGTTAATAGTAATATTGTTTGCAGCTGAGGTGCATTTGGATATTCACCGAGCTTGGCATTTAGTTTGCAAACGTTTCATCACCAAACGAGGTTATATCGTCAGTGCGCATGATTGTGAGCGTATAAAGTTGAGCGTGGAGAGTGATGAAGTTTGATGAGTGCTTGGGATGAAATGAATGTAGTCATATCCAAGTGTTGCTGCACATCTCAGTGAATCGGTATGTAGGGGTCAGATCGACTAGCAAAGTTGACCGGAAAGTCCTCAGTCGGATCCAACTCTTGTAATCTAAATGTCAGACTTACCAAATAATTGAACACTACAATTCACATTGGTTCCATCAACCGTATAGGCTAGTCAGAGGACAATCTGTGCTATGAACACCCTTCACGCGTTTATCAGTAGTAAACGTGTAACTAACACGAAAGTAAAAACATCAATTCTCTGAAGAAATTTTAAACCTGCCAATGGACCTAGGTAGTTTTGAACGAAAACTGGAAGCCTCATGAGTCTTGGTCAATACTGAAATAGAACAGGCAGATAGAATGTGTGCTTGTAAATATGACATTCAGTTCTCATTGTAAACCAGAATTTATTCCTCACCTGTGGGATTAATGAGCATGAAACCGGTAATCGGTAGGTCTAATTGAAAAATACCGTTTCCTAAAATGTTATCACAAAATCTGGTTTTAATTCTATGTCCTTTCTTAACCTGAAGTGTAGGAGTGCGAATGATCATGCAGAACCATCGGGCTAATTTATGGTGTTTCTATTGTTAGGAGGTAATAATGACAGCCTAAAAGCTCTTAGGTAGATACACCGATGCTTACCAATGCTATATTGGATATACTTTTAAAAGCTATTTAATTGTCTTCGTTCTTGGTCAGCACTGAAGAGCGAATTACTCTTCAATCGTTCTGTGCATCCGTCTGCTTTCTGACACTCGTGGATACATTATCTGGTGTGACATATCCTAAGATGATTGAGAACTGTACGTATGCACTTACGAACAAACGGAACTAGACATTAAAATCCACCGTCCACATTCCTTGGAATTTATTACCTCTCGTCAGACAGCTATCAGCAATTTCTCTTTCAACATTGTTTTTGTGGGTAACTATGAATCAGCAGTTGACAGTCCACAGAACAACACATATCTTCTACTCATGCAGATTTATGCTCCATACATGTGATGGACTGAGTTACACGGACTAACGTACATAACATGATTCAATTTTTCTTCGTTCACAGTAATAAATCTACCTTGAGTAATTTTGTCCTTTTTATGCCTATTTGGAAGCATTTATAGCAAGAATGTGATTCTAACAATGAGCTTTCATGCCACAAGCGAGAGTTTTAATCCTCCAGTTTCCTGATATTCCAAATCCAGATTGATGCGGTCTGTTCAAAACAATTGTCTTTTTTGTGAGGTTGCTGGCGTTATGGTTAACACGCTAGTCTCACAAGCACGAGGGTCAGAGTGCAAACTCCGATCTGGACAAGGATATACACTACTGATGAGCTCTAATAAGACCGAAACTCGAGTCTAGTGCTTCCATTCGAAGTAGGCTAGCCGAAAAGCTTATCTGAATGCAAACGCCGTGATCGAGTGTGGGTGGTGTTCAATTTTGAAATAACCTAAATCTCCAAACCTTCACTACTAAAAACTATTTTTGTTGATTTTTTAACTTGGGTTCTTTCATAAAGTTCTGTTGACAGCAAAATTCAACTAATCTACACATAGAGGTATTAGATCTCGTTAGTTTTTTCCATCCTATCATGTAGAACGTCAAAAGTTCGTTTGCTTTAGCCCCCTTGTTATTCTCCTGTTCATAATCACATACCACAGTAAGTGAACATTATTGGAAACTTCCAACTTCTTTTGAGTTGTTTCATGTTGACTCCATTTTCAGGTATGGTAAGTAATGTCTTAGTAGTGTGCTATTCACGTTCGCGTGCAGTCCGGGCGCGGTCGGGGATTTGGTTAACTTCAATCTGAAAATCATCCACAGTTGATCGCAGCTGACGCATTTCCATGAGATTTCCAGTCGGCCCCTTTCGAAAAGAAGCACTAGATTCGAGTTTCACCCACATTAGAGCTCATCAGTGGTGCATATCATCGCCACTGTCTGGACTAGAACTCCGGCCACGCTTTCAGGAGGCAACAGCGTTTATCACTGCGCCATTGATCTCATATTAGGCACGACCAAATTATCGTACTTGAACACTCCAGTCTAGTGCTTCTTTTCGAAAGGGGCCGATTGGAAAGTCTGTGGGAATGCGACGGCTGCGATCAATAGTGGATGATGTTTAAACTGAAATAGTCGGAAGACTTTGCAGGTCTGGAACGGTAGTGACTGATTTTCTTGTCTAATGGGGAAGGCGTCAGCCTTCTAACCGAACAGTATCAAAATTGGTCATCTTTGGTCCCCTCGCCATCACTACCTCAAGCGATTCTGCATGAACAGACAGCCTACCAGCTAAGGTTTTCGGTTATCAGCACGATGAGTATCGGTATGTGTACCGTTTAGTAAATTTTGGTTCAACAAATTCAAACCTGAATAAAATCGGTCGATGTAGTGTTTATTTTCGATAATGGAAACGTGCTTAGTGCAAACTAATAATCTAAATATATTGTATATGTGCATGTCGACCAAATGTTAACTTGTAATTCACTAGTTACCTCGACCGTGTTGTCACAAGGAACGTACCTAGGATAAGTATCCAAGTGGAGGTCGCATGGAATAATTCGGAATACGAAGGTTGCTAGTTTAATGCGATGTGTAATCAGTTGAACTAGCTATGAAACCTGTTGTGATTTGAGGGTGACCATCCTGTGAAGCACCACACAGCATGACCTATTGGAAAATGGTAAACTCAACCCTATGTGAACGGAAAAGCTTTGTTCAGGCCTTGCGATAAACATGGCCCACTCCTTGAACAAGGAACCTTCCACGACTGAGATTTATCATAATTTTTAAGTAAGGTAGCAAGTTATTGTATACAATTGTTATCATGACGTAGTTGACCAAGTAACCGAACTGACAGGTTTTTTCTTTCGTCTCACAGCAGTATTTCGTATAAAAGTTGAGCTTCCAACCTGATGGTGAATAACTGAAAACTGGTGATTAGTAGGGGATTTCGGTTTTCATACAGACTGAACATTACCCACAGCTGTCGCCTTCTCATAGACTTCCTAATCGACCGCTTTCGAAGAGAAGTATCGGACTCAACGTTCCCTTTTGTCAGAGCTCGTCAGTAGGGCATATTCTTATCACTCCGGCCACACTTTCATGAGGCAAGCGTGTTGACCATTGCGCGATTGACCTCACACTAGGCACGGCTGAATCATCATATGAAAACAATCAATTTATATAAGACCAAAATCCCTTATTACTCATCAGTAATCAAATTGTCGCTCAACAAGTTAATGACTTCTGGGATTTCTGCTTGGAAAGAAGATCTAGTCGAGGGGTTATCGATTAGCGTTAATATGACAGTCAGCGTGTCCTCTCAAGACGATCAGGCAACCTGGGCAGTACTCGCAAACAGATGCAGCTGAGCGGTCAAGTAAGAGATTGAACGAATAAAGGTAAGATGTTAGAATAAGTGAGAAACGATGATCAACTAAACGACAGAAATTGGTCAAAACTAGCGCGAACGATGTTTATGAGGGCGATCAGGACAACAGAAGCTGCTTTACCTACTCTGAGCAAGTGGCTACTCAGCTAGCTAATCTAAACAAGGGTGGTACAGTGTGCTTACTTGAACCGTGGGGACTGAATGCAGAAAACCGTCCCGTCCATCTTTTTTTCGAGTGCATTGCAGAAAAAAATGAGTCGAAAATTCTGTGCTGTTATTCTGTTTGTTCGACTAATTCTCATTGTAATGGAATGATGTGGGAGTCACCCCGTGATTGAATTGTTGAAAACAACAATGTACACGAGTGTCTGAGATATACAGGAGAAAGTACCATAAAATATGTATCTTGATGTATATGCACGGGTCATCTGTTACACAGATTGCAAGTATGATGAAAGGATGCTCCGATGTCGAACAACAGTGCATTTGAATGTGACGTCAACAGAAGAACAGCCACCATTCGCGCAAGACCATGATGATTACCATGACTTGTTTTCCAGTCCACTCAGTGCACAATATGAGGGTATCACAGACACTTGATCCATTACCGGGTTTCAGCAGTATTCAGCAGAATGAACAAACTTTAAGCCAAAGTGATAAGTATGTTTTATTGTCCTGCTGTTCTCGTCCTAACTGAGGTTGAGCAAAAGTTGAAAAGAGTGGAAACGCATTTATATCATGACCGAACATATGCAGTAAATAAATGCATTGCGACTTCTGGTCTCAATATTGAGTACATTGTTTCGATCAATAGCGAATGTGATGCATTCTCACCTTTCATGGACAAACAATCTGGATGTTTTGAATTTACGGTATCCTTGCGTAAGTTGGAGTTGTTCATTGATTTACAGATTTCTGAACTCTCACACTGAAGAAGCCATTTCGATGAGCTCCTTTAAAGCAAAAACTTTAGAACTCCGATGTTCCGACAAGTTATGAATCGAAACCAGTTTTCTGCTATCAAAAAACACATTCTCTTCGGTGATAAGTTCAGAAGCAACAGACGAAGACATATTGACCGGTTCACACAGATATGCAGCACTTTCTATGGATTCGTAACAAAATGTAGAACTGTTTGTAGTCTCCAGTTCTCTCTTACGATCGACGTGAAACAAAAAAAGCAAGATGGTACTAAGTTTATGCTGGACAAGTCAAAGATGTATGGGATGAAAGATTGATAGATAATGAAACGGAATATACGCACAACATATGTACAACATATTGCCCTGCATAAACCCGAGTCCTGTTGAACGACCAGCTCTCGACAACAGATGCGATATCGCGTTCGATGTGAGATTTAGTAGATAATGGTTATGGTATTGGAGTTGATAACTTTTACACTAGATTGACTTGAGCAGGCTTTGTTAGTAAGTGACGTGCAATACAAGTGTGTACGATAAGTTTAAACAACAAGCTAGTCTTCACGTAAATTAAAGCAGAACCACTTAACTGATATGAAGCTCTTTCTATCTTAAAAATTGGACGGTTAATTTGCTACAGAATATCAAGCAAGGAAAGGGAATTCTGTTGTTCTATTTTCTACTTTTGCAACAAAATGCGTACATTTGGTTATCTGCTGAAGAGAAACTTAACAAGGTTTTATTCTTAAATGAATATAAGTATGGGGTTGACACTGACGACAACATGTCACGGATAGACATTAGCTAATGTGAATCAAGTCGATGACGGGCAGCTGATTGAGAAAATTTACTCGACTTCTTATTGGGTACATTTTCCACAAGGAAGCATTCGATTTTAAGTTTGATCGGAAGGAGTTCTTACTCGACTTGGTGACAGAAGTGATTGGACACTACAGAATAGCAAAAGTTTAATCGTTACGTCTCTGTTTGACACACTCATTCAAAGGAGGGAAACGGAAATAATATCTAACATCCGAGTGTCAAGGAAAAACTGAGGTTAGTTTTGAGATCTGCAAATATTCCCATTATCATGTGGTTCGCGAAAATACAAAAAAATGATTATTTCAAAATGTAAACGATGCATCCTCGTTAGTACGTTGTAACTGTTTGCAATACATCTTGTTTTTTAAGTCATCAGTAACTACGGAGGATTGGTAACGACACTGGAACCGGACCCCATGATGAAGTTACCAAGGTTGAAGACGTAATTTACGTTTGTTTTAACATCCCTCAACTATTAAGGCATATATCGCTGGACGCAAATCCAAAGGTTAGTCTTATATACGTTGGATAAAGAAAACTCAAAAACTGTCCTCCCTGTTTGTTGTCACTCACGACAAACCCGAGATCAACGGACTTAAACTACGTGTTGTTCGTTTCCAGCTTAGTAACTTTGTTTAGCTATACTTTTATCTTCTCACACTCGGTTTCGAGACTACTAAGAAAGTACACACTTTAGCCACATGACGCAAAAAGCTCTGATTTCCAAGTAAAATTCTTTACATTTACTGAGAACAGTCGTTGTTTTAAACAAGCCATACAGGTTTCGGTCAGAAAAGGTACAGGTGTTCTTCCCGTATTGATGAAAAATTTGCGATAAAAACTGTCAGTTGTGTATCGTATAATTCTTACCTTATATCCTCGTACAAAAGATCGATTAGTACTTCGTCCTGCGTAATCTTTTAATGCACCTCGATGAAAGTTATCTAAGAACATCTAAAGGTAGTCACATCTATGTTTTATGCACTTGTCGCCGCCCGTAATGACTTTTCACAGCCATTTGAGCACTATTTCTTCGGGCTACCTAGGTAAGTTCCATCATGTTGGCCATGGAAATTTCGTTGGTTTTACCATTCAAATTGTTGGTTTGTTAGCCAATACATCCGAAGAAAATTATGGGATAGAACAGAAGACATGTGTGAAATACTTCCACGCCAAGCAGATAGAGAAGTGATGTGAACACCAATGATTAGGCTCATTTTATGTAAATTACCCAGCACAATCAGAAAAGCACGCGTATCGTATGCGGCTTATTTACTAACTCAAATCTATGGTAAACATTTGAGAACAAATAGCAACTTTTCGAAAATTTCAAACAATTTTCAGAGCTGAATAAGTAATATTAGTGCATTTCTCATTTCTCCTCCATGGTCTAAGACAGAAGTACTGACAGGAACTTCTTAAATTACTACATGAGTTGTATTATTTTTCGTTCAATGGCACAATAAAAAAATCGTGTTACTGTTGAGTTCAGGTGAATAGTGAGCCAATCATATCAGTTTAGGTACACACTATACCATCGTTACTCCGGTTGCGTCAGTTTTGCCTATTGGAAAATGCTCCACCCGTTGTGTTTTGTTGTAACACAATGTATCATTATCTTGGAATTCACTGTACCCACATATTTGTAAACTGTAACTGGTTGTTTAGTTGGATTTAGATGTAAGTTAAGCCTATCAGTAATACAGCTAAAAAGTGTTTTTCGTTTTTCAGAACTGATCACTCGGGCATCCACTCAACAACGGTTGTAAACACGACGGTACAGCAAACCGATGGTGGCTACTAGCCAGGACCCAAAATCTCATTTGCCAGGACTGGGCGTAAACTTCTATGAGTGCATTCGCCGATCCAGTTGTAGCAACGATCGACTGGTCAAATCCAATCGGACACCCGCCAAACGCGAGGGAAATCACCAGTCTAGTAAAGTAAATGATGCAGGCTGGTGAAAACAACTACATGCTAATGAACGTGTCACTATGATTAGTTGGACAAAAGTGCATAGCTACGTGGAATATGATAGGAACTCAGTGACTTTAATAATTATACTACGTACATCAGCTATGACTGGTTTAGAAACAAATGCCACAGAAACATTGTACATTGTTATGCCCCACCTCCCAATAGTGTGTTGTAAGGTGAACATACAAAAGAAACACTGTTTGACATACAGCGATTTACGTACTGTGTGGGTTGTGACAGTCGCTCCTTACGGCTCGCAGTTAAACCTTATGATGCTACTGAAAGTTAAGCCTTCTGCAAAAACCAGACCAAACAAACCTGTAAAATTGGACGTTCACTGGTTCCCGGGTTAGTTAACATAAACACTAAGAATTGCGGCATGAGTTGGAACTGTGTCAGTTTGCCGCTGTGTGTGTGTGTGTGCACGTGACATTGACTACAGTGGTGTTGACAAACTGTGAGTCGTTCGAAGTCACTGCGGGTGCATACGTGTAAGGGTCGCTCAGCGGTGGATGTGTGGGCGTAACGTTTAGGTCAAATGCCACAGTAAGTCGGTCCAAGCATATGACCTTGACCACAAAACGGTGTGCTGCAGCACCACCTTAACCGGCTGTGACAGTTCAGTTAAAACTACTTAGAGTAGACTTTATGAGACCGTTCAGGAAATTCATTCAGCCAGCCAACACCATAGCCAAGCCTTTTGCGATTTTCGATTGGCTCCGAAAAATCAAACCCGGTAGTACTGTTTGAGTAGCCGCAATGGGTGCACGACTGGCTTCAAATCACCACAGACCCCTTGGTTCACAGAATCAAACTTATGGTTTCTCAGAGCAAATGGGACTGTACTGGCTCTGTGCAATCCGTCTTTCATTAAGGATATAGTCCAACATTACAGTAACTGAACAACGAAATCAAAAAACAAAATTCAAGATCCAAACGCCATACATTTTACCGACTCTCACATTACATTTCGAAACTTGCATCATTATCAACCATGGTCTCAAGAACAAACAGCCATATCGCAGCATCAGTATAGAACGTCTGTTGATAGATTCCTATATGAACAGCCTAGCAAAGCAGCATGAAATCCGTAACCTGCAATAGTTTCCTTACAGACCACTTGCTAAACCATTTCTGTTATACTATGGGCCGGAACAACGTAATGGTCAGATACTTTGCAGTCTGACATACGACTTTATTTTGAACTTGGCGCAACAAAAAGGTATTGTTGTAAACTCTCACAAAAGTTAAGGTGATTTAGACGTCTGCAGTATTTTTAACGGTTATCCTACGGCAGTCGAGCAGTTTATGACTCTCTGCTCTCGAAAGATCTCACAAGGTCAAACACTGACTGTCCTTGAAGGTAAGTGAAAGTGCAGTCCAATTGTTATGGTCAACGTTCGATAGGGGAATGAAAACACTAGTCAGTCCGTCATACCTTACTTGATCGGGCAACGCTGGTATCACTCCAGTGCTCTACTAGGTGGTGGGCAATTCACTGGGTATTTGCTGTGGCTGTTTTTCACCAACGATTGTCCATCAACACTGACTACCATTCAACTAATTTTCTACTCAGGTTACTCTGAACTGACATTTAGTCTTAATTTTAGTCGGTGGTATTAAGCTATGTGAGGTCGTGCTCATGGTACGTGATTCGTGGAGTTCCGTGTCCGCAAACAGGATCCAACCAGGTTTGACGGTGGGTAGGAGCCCGCAGATTGCGGAGAATGAATAAATTATATAGATATGTCAAAGTGACCTCAATTTAAGATACCCGGAAGAAATATATGATAAGTCAAATGCATGAGAACAAGGAACATGGGATGGACGTGTTAAACCTGGTAACGTCGTCGACGCGTGGCAGTGTCATCATGATTTCAACAGGGTTAATTGCGCTGTCAGATTAAAATGACCGGAAAATCCAAAAATACGGTTCCATGATTTATGGACAGAAAGCTGGCATCGATTTATGCTAAACACCTTTTTTATCAAACGGCAAAGCTTCCGAACAGAAGGCCGTCCATGCTCAAAATAATTTAATTTCGGTTCCTCGAAACTCGTGGTGATTCATGACACATCGTATGGAAGTTAACGATCTGTGCACGAAAGATGATTACCTAAGACTGTGTTTTGCATATGAGGTCAAGCAGAGATGCCTAGTTCTGACTAGAACCGAAGTTCATTGACCCAGTAGCACCTATCAGCTGGAGTACAAACCTGTATACAACAACACTCGAACTGGTAAGTTTTGTCGCTGACATCAAACCAATACAATTAGCGATCGAATAGATGACATTGCCGTGAACACATAGGTGAAACGACAAGTGTGATAGCTACAGTCAAAATAAGTAGTATAAAGCGTTCTCGTATAACTAATTTATTATCAGTAACTTTGTGTTAAGATTCTACTGCTGTGTATAATCATTGGAGTTTTTGAGTACAGCTTCTATTTTGAATATGTGAGAAACAATTTCTGCCTTTAAATGGAGACAGTTAACGTTTAATGCCCATTTGGTAACCAATTAAAACCCTTCTGACTTGAAAGTACAAACGACTGACTAAACTGTTTTAGTTCACTATTCGTCACATTATCAACTTACCCTCATCAAATAATTCCTAATCAACTCAACTGTCGGAAAGAATTTTGAGATTTGAGCACAGGGTGTACTATCGTAGCTGGCAGTTCAGCTCTTAACCTTGCTCTGAACGTATCGAGTGAAGACACATACCTACTGCTCTTCTAACTTACGTTAACCATTATTAATGCAACCTTTTGATATTGTGTAACATGATTAGTTCGATTTTTGTCTGGAAGCGATAAAGCAACTAGACCGTTTTATATCAAAAACGTTCTTAGTGTAAGCCCCCAGACTCCGTGAGTACTCAGTTAGCTAACCATTTACCCGGCAATTTTTCCCAAATTGATTAAATAAACTATACTTTTTACTACCTATATAACAATGATATTTGGAACACTGTTTGGGACCCGGTTTGTAGCCTAGGGGGCGTTGACATGAATTCTATACGTTCTACCTCAATCTGAAGGCTTGAAATGATGAAGACGAGGCCGTCAAAAAAAGTGTAGATTTACATATGCATCGTAAAACACGAAGGCTATTGATTTAACTAGTTGACTTCCACCTTCTGTTTTTAGCTAGATCAAGTCTCAATTTTGCAACACCACACACTAGCACTGAACTTACTGGCCAACGTTATTTGCAAGACGGCCCTGTTTATGAGTGGTTTAACCGTCTGTCGTTAATCCAGAATGCCGGTTCAAATTTGTGCTTTGTAATCAGATATATTAAACTAATCACGAAACTGTGCACGTGAAGTCCATCGAAGGCTTGACGCAAGCGAGGCATTTGAAAACCATACACAACTGAGTGCCCTCATTTTTGTGCTCACACGGACAACTGACTGGCATGCTTATGGCCCTATATTTGGTGCATCACTAACAAGGTGAACCATTCAGCTTTTTGCATTAGTTTGCATGCCTGTCTGTTTGCCTAATCTATAACATGTTTTTTTTGTTTGAGCTGGACCGCTTTGGTCTGTAAAACATTTGATCTTATAGAAACAATCAGTGGACAATTGTAATTGCATTCATAATGCTAGAAAAACGAATATTTTGAATTGATTTAATATTGCAGTGTAATGGACTAAACCATATGTTTCGGGAGTTAACAAACGGTAACTGTGTCTTCTCTCGAGGCAATCGGGTAACCTGAGCATTACTCGGTCGCGCCTACTGTGAGGTCAGTGGCGCAGTGGTAGACACGGTTGCGTCATGAACAGCGTGGCCGTGGTTCTAGTCCCGGCAGTGGCGAGGATATGCACTACTGAAGAGCTCTTATAGGAGCGAAACACGAGTCTAGTGCTTCTTTTTGAAAGGGGTCGACTGGAACGTCTATGGGAATGCGATAACTGCGATCAATTGTGGGTGATGTTCAACCTTGGAGAAAATTAGTATCATTTTGTGCATACGTATAATGAACAGATGAGTGATTGGTTTTATAACACGGTCGTTGTAGATTTGGACGATTTAGCCTGAAAATCACTTATAGTTGATTGCATGTTATCCATTCATATTGACTGATGACGCCCTACTTTCAATCACAGCTCGGCTGTTTGTTTTTAAGGTGTAGGCACCTTGATGTATGTTTGAATATAGACGTAGCTATTTTTAGTAGTTAGGTCCCTTCGCGTTCCCTTCTTTTGTTCTTCTCTCTTTTTGTACATAGTTTTGTTTAATGGTCGTGTGGCAGTTAAGCGTCAGTTTAAACCACTGAGGTATTGCTGTCTATGATGACGATGATTCATACAGACATATCCTGTCCGTACTGTCTCGAAGAGAACTAGTATAGCTGAGTTTAATTCTTAGAGGAGCTTGCTGACAGTGCGCAACTGAAGCTGCAAGTCGTTAACCGCATATATTTCATAATTTGGTCGTGCATAACCAAGTGCATAGACACAGTCGTCAAATCGCTTAACTCAAGTGACCGTGACCTGGACTTTCAATCGGGGTGCGGACAAGGGCGTGCACTGCAGATGAGTTCAGATAGGAGTTAAACGCGAGTCTGGATTTCCTATCTTATGGGGGCTGAATGAAACATCTATCGGTATTGGACAGTTGTATTCAGTCACGAAAGGGGTTTAACTTATCAACCAAACCATATTAAAATGATGTCCAGTTAATCAAATGAAATCTATGATTTCATCTTGACTGTCAACTCCTAGCCACGAGGTCAACGATGTGAGTTAACAGAATAAGTACCGCATCTCCAGCTGAGGAGATGGGTTAATCCAAGCCTTATTTACACGTGAGAGCCTCAAAGTGTTTGGGTGTGTTAATCCGATTTAGCCTGGAATGAGGTCGATGGCACCGTTCGATAGCATCTAAAAGAAAATTATTATGCCGGGACAATCGAAATTTAGTTATAGTAATACTCATTTAATGTATACCAGATATGTTCCACCACTTCCCTGCTAAAGCAGTCACCACCAACTAGAAGAATTAACAGAGAGGAGGAATATTCCTGTTGTTAGTGCCGATGTTGTGTAACACTCCACTTTTCCGATTATTTTTGGGTAAACACGGAGACGACTACATGCGTTATTGAGTTAATGTAAACCCCAGAAGTAGTCATATTTCTTTTGCATTCTCCGGCCATCGAGCCATTCTAGTGCTTAGCGCATTCCCTCGAGCCTACGTGTCAGTGTAAAACATATTGATCGTGTAGGATGGACAACAGGAGAATATTAGTAACGTAGATTACACTTAAACCCAATGCAATAGTTTTGGCTGTATTGTGACGCTGTAATTTGTCAACGTTAAGTGAAAAATACAGTGAACGATTAGTGAAGGAACGTTCACTGAATAACCTAGGTGGAAACCTTACGCTTTTCTCACGCAATGCTGTTCAATTTTGTTGGTCCGAGGGACGTCAGTTGTACTCAGAGCACAACGTTATATAATTTTCCGATAGCCAATCAAGATCGCTGAAGCAGTAGAGCAGTAAGTTTGTTGCACGGTGTAATTGTTACCATTCTCCATTGTTTGGAAATATGTTTTGGCTAGCTCATTCCCAGATGAAAGTGGTCCGAACACAGCAGCTGCTACAGGTTGCAATGCCATACCGCAGTATAGAAAACATCATTGTGCAATTGGCAAGTAGCTTCGTTTCCACCTTAAGGATAACATTCCTCTATACACCTTTTTCCACAAGCACTGCAAGCCTTCCCATAGAACCTGGCAACCCGCGATCGACAAACAGATCGGTCGACAGATTACTATCAAAGTTGAAAAATCCTGCGCAGCTATTTATTGATGAACAGTCATGATGTAATCAAAACATCTCGACCCGGAGAAGGTTGAAAAAGAGAAAATATCCAAAAGGTGTTAATGTACAGGACAAAGTTAGATGTCGCGGTCTCGAATGTCTTGGCCAGTCGTTGCAGTTCCTTTAAGCTGTGTGCGAACAGTGCTGTATAATCTACAGACAATGACATGGGGACACTTGAATTGTATGACCGGTTTGGGACGCTGAGATGTAGACGATTCATCCAACCACCAGCTGCGCGGTATCCAACTTGAATACTAATCCCAAAGTTCCGAACAAAGTAGGAATAGGGCTAAGACACTGCCGTGCTGCATGTCCGTGATAATGTCGAAATCATCAAGGGTCGATTACATCTTCACCTTCTTACCAAAATGCGGCATTTTAGTTGAACCGATGGATTCACTGGGGTATCTAGACATCCCAAGCGTCGTCCACTATATTTCACGTACAGAAATATTCACAGAGAGGGCATACAGAGGCTGGTTGCGTTCACGGAACTTCTGTTGGGTCTGTAGAGCTGCAAACAACATCCTATTGCGGTTTGCCCAGAATTCGCATAGCTCCTCCAGATCACTGGTCTGCAAAACTTTTGCAGTGAGTCCTTTCAGCAGAATTCTTGTTAATAGCTTATCAGCGCTGCTCAGCAGAATAATTCCCCGATACTTAATTTGAGTGTTTTGCTTACCTTCAGACAAAGGCACAGTCAGGGGATCTTTACACTCATGAAGCACCGTTTCCTGTTCCCAGATGAAATGAACCAGCTGGAGCAAAACATATTCCAATATTGAACCAACATGTTTCAAAGGTTCTTTCGGCGACTCGCCTTCACCAGCAGCCCTGCCGTTTCACAATTTTCTAATAGCCCTCCAAGTTTCTGATACACCCGGTACTAACCACGTAACGCGTTGGAATCTTGTTGTGCCTAGCCATTCATGGTATCAACTCAATGGTAGCTGGCAAGTTTAGTAAGCTACCAAAGTGACTGCGTCAAAATTCCATGCTGTCCTTCGGTTGAGTGTACGAAAAGCTAAAGTCCCCGTCAATCAGTGCTTTGGTAGATTGGACGGATGAACCAAAAGTCACTTTCAGCTAATCGTAGAACTCTTTGTGTTTTAGGCGATCAACGTGGTATTGTATCAACTCATCTTGATTTTTCCACCGGTCGTCCTTGATTCAAGGCCTTTCGGTGGGTTGACAGTGTAACTTGCGATTGAAAGCAGCAAGCGCGCACAGATTAAATTTGAATTGTGTAAGAGGGCTTGCTGTTGTGTTGTCGACCTCGTTTTGGTTTTCGTTTGTGTAAGTCGTGTGCATGGCTTAATAGGCCTTTGGCCCATGCTTGGTTCTTGTTGTTTCCTTTTACAGAACTGTTGTTGGAACCCCTACTTCGGAAGAACGCTGTCCCCTGATGTCTTTACGTTGTCCCATAGTTGGTCCGTAAGTGTAACGGACAACCAGCCTGTAAACAGCCGGCTTGCATGTTACAACAGCAAACACTCCGGAATGCGCGGGTTTATTGCTGAAACAGCACACGCCATATTCTTCTATGTTGTCACTTTAAGATAACTGCAGCGTCAAGGTTCAACCGGCTTGGGCGAATCTGGCGCTGGATTTTGATTTTCAGATAGTTGCTGTCATGGTCTTTTCCCCGAAGTGCTGTGGGTACATGAACGTGTTTAAGACGAAAGGCAATTGCACGCTGAGATAGGATCCTCCTTTTTGAGTCGACAAGCTTTCCACCGTCCAGTTTTCGGGATTGTCTGTAATAAATGAATTTGCAAACATGAATACACGATGTTGTCCTAACAACGTATATTCAGCCCAGCACATACCCCCACGTAATACGTACATCACGAATGTCAAACAAATGGTAATGTCCACTTGGTGGATAAGTCCATGTCGTGATATCGCTTGCATCCAGCTAGAATCGGGTGTTTGCGATAAGTAACTCGTCAGTAGCACACACATGAAGCAGACTATCACCGGTCTCGTTGACTGAACTAATGCCGTGGATTCCGAGGACTTCCGATCAGGCTATGGATTCGTACTCACTTCACGTGTTGAAGTCACCCAGAACAAACAACCGGTCACTCATTAGTGTCAAGTGAGTTGTGGTTGGCAGTAGACCATATAACTGGTTTTTGTATCATTGGTGTGACAAATAGCTGGACCATAAAAATTAGGAAATTTGACAGACTTGCCAAGAACGAGTCGCAAGAACATGAATGTGACTTGACGACTGATTCCATGCAGTTTGTGATCGGCGACTACGAAACAAACACGTTGCTGCGAACACCCTTTGCTGCATAACTTACCCAGCAGGAGGTAGGTCCAAAATCTGCTTCTTAGAACTTATGTTCGTCTGGAAACATTTTCAAATGAGAGCTGTGACCTCGATGTTGTAGCAGCTTAAATTCATTGAGGTAAGTGCGATGCCGAGTCGCGGTCGTCAGATACTGCATCGATTCGGCAGCGTACGCTATTTCCAAGTTCAAACGGACAACGTCTAGCGTTCACGGGGGTGTCTGTTACTGATATTTGGGACCTCATTCATAGTCTATGACTAAACCGTTTGAACTGTGGTACACAACGAGATATGTTACAAAATTCTAGCTTGCTGGCAGTGCAGGGTTGGTGCAGCCCGTGGAGGGAGACGAATAAGACAGTAGTCTCATTTTCATTACCGCTTAGCGCAA
This sequence comes from Paragonimus skrjabini miyazakii, assembly GCA_014338405.1. Lineage (NCBI taxonomy): Eukaryota > Metazoa > Platyhelminthes > Trematoda > Plagiorchiida > Troglotrematidae > Paragonimus > Paragonimus skrjabini miyazakii. Next base: position 130,846 of record JTDE01000425.1, on the reverse strand, counting down.
TGATTATATTATAATCTACAGCGAGCTTCTGAGGGGTAGTAAGGATTTTTCGACTGCGTGTAGCTAATACGTCGGTGGCCACTGTCAACCGTTTGGACATTCAAAGTGTTGTTTATGTGAAGTACTTTCTTGAACTCTCTCCTTCCGTACGCGCAAGACAGCAGTGCTGTAACTACTTAGTTTTGCTGTATACCCATATGATCGTGCGTCACTGCTTAAGCACCTCTGTACAGTCAATAATGCTACATACAGACCTGTAGGCGTAACTGCTTTTTATCCGACTGCTTCTGTACGGTCTGTGTGGTGTGGTTGGACCTGGAAGGACCGAGGCTGTAGTGTGCACAGCCCCCTGAATCAGCACAGTACACAAGCCTGACCATCACACAGGTTAGCGGAGGTAGTCACGCACGTACATACATGGTCACACATTCAAGACTGCATATGCAGTAGATTCTAGCATGAGCTGATACTAATGTCCAACTCAGTTGGTTCGTTTGTGGCGTGCTGAGTTTTTGCACTGCACAGCTTCAATAGAAAACTAACACGCTTTAAGTTAGTTCCTGCCGTTTGTTTTTCCGCGTGGACTTTATCGATAACGGCTCCCTAGATAACTAGTCATTTTGGTTTGATATGTACCACCACGCTTACTGACTGTCGCACACTGTTTAAGTGAATACCCTTGGTAAATAATCAAGGGTTGGAAGTTTAATGATAGAATAGTTTTGGCAACTCTCTCAAGAGGATTTGTTCGAAGAACCAAATAGGCCAATCTCATCGCCTATCTTTGACAAAACAGACTAACGAAAACACCCGGAAGTAAAACAGTATAGATTGAAGTTAGAGTTGTTCACAGACTGCTGAACCGTTGGCAAAAATGTGTTTCAAGGTCATACATCCACTTGTAGTAGACGAATGTAGTGGTGTAATATAGACTGCTCCTTGTCATGGCTGTAGTCAGGCCTACGTCGGCGAAACTGACAAGCAGTTCAAGACGCTTAAACTCATTTGTTAACGTTATAACGACCAGACTGGGAAGCGCAGTTTTAATAACATTGCTCAAGCACTTGCCACACGACCAAACTTGGAGACGAACAATGTTTGGACTGACCACAGTGAAACAAGTGTGAATGACACATGAATCACCCTCTTCCCATAATAAAACTAACCCAAATTGTTTTTGAACACACAGGCGTGGATTTTGAAGTGTGGTAGCCAAAACCTCAGCAAACAGGAGGATGCATTTCCGGTGGCTTCAAAAAATCACAGACAGCTAAATAAAGAGTAAAAATCGACAGCTGACTTCTCGTATCAAGCAGTACGTTGCCAAGTGGCTGGAAACACAACTAGAATTGCCAGGCGAGTGCATAGAGGCCGACGGACGGCACCCAGCGTCATCAATAGCAAAACACTTAATCCAAACAGGACACAGAGTCAAAGTTTGTGACACATTCTGTGTGATTTTTCGAAGTCACCGGAAACACATCCTCCAGTTTGCTGAGGCTCTGGCAATCAGATGTGTTTCTAAAAAAACTGACTCAACTTCTATTAGACAGGACTGATCACACAGATACAAAAATCACAAGCTATGGGAAGCGGATATACTAACGAGTTAGGAATCCATTGTAATCCATTCTACTTCTACTCTGTTTGAATTTGACACTGGGATACAAACACTTAACACTCAATACACGCTTTGGTAGTTAATCACAGGCGTACGTTGTATGAACTGGAAACCATTCACAACTTATCACGGTTGTCGCATTCAGGTAGACTTTTCAGTTAGTTCATTTTAAAAAGAAGCACTATACTGGAAGTTACTGTTTTGCTGGAGTTCGTCATTAGCCCATACTCCTGGTTGGGAGTGTGACAGCCTTAATTGTTTGTGTACATGATGCGCAGTTCACCTTAAACCAAAATCCCCTACTTCGTACCCGCAATAAACATGCCTTGTTGGTCTCCCCATGGGCAGGATTGCACGTGGCGTCCATCTTTGACAGAGAAATTGTGTGTGAAAAATCCACTGTCGAGGTACATTCTTGCTGAACTTTTGTATACTTGTGCGGGTTGGATATTTACCGAATTAGGTTGACGACAAATCTGATGTTGTAGTCTGCTACTGACTGGCTCGCTTAAGCAACGTTCTATGAATACGGGATTTTCTAGTCATTGTTTCTCACGTAATTGCTTGATTAACCTCCATTAGTACGTCTGACACAACGAAAATCCATTGAGCTTGACATTCTACCTCATAAGGAAGGAAAACAAGTGATCGACTATTCAGCCATTATTCCACCTTGAGAAGTCCAACAGAGTATTTATAGAGAGGAAATTCAATGTTACGCGTGCTTTGCAAAGTTGCAAAACTCATGCATAAGTCTCCATCTTGTAATGTGGGGGAAGCATTTGACTCTCGTAAGCGCATTGCCAACAGTTACCCAGAACTTATATTACGGTGCATCTCAAGTGCACGTATATAGGTCTGGATGCAGTAGTATTTGCCAGCGACTGATTTTCCGATCAAAAACGAACACTTTTAGAACAAATTCAGTTTGACTGCTTTGCCAGTTTCTTCGTCCAGTCGTGTACAGCACTTGGAATATGGAATTCATTCGGGCGATGTCGTGAGGAATGCGTGGGTTAGCATGACAGTCGACTGGTTTAAGACTAATCGATGGTCACCTAGACTAGTTACAAGCGGGAGGCCGCTATGTATAATATGTGGTCTCCGCTAGTTGTGTAAGGCTACATACCCATGTACACGATTGAGCAGTGCGGAATGAGTGCTACAAGCCACATTACCCTTTTTCACCAAGTACGTTTACATAACAATTCCTTGACAGAAGTTCGTGGGTGTAGGTTATTTCAAATTAAACTTCACTCACTTGATCATAGCCTTCGTATTGCGATAAACCTTCTTTGACTAGCCCACTTTGTAATGAGCTAGCTGAAAGGCTTATATGAATACGAAAACTGTGATCAAGTCTGTTGACGTTGAAGGTGGAAAACGTTTTGCTGAATGGAATTAATACAAACTCCAGAAACGGTGGAACACGTAACTATCAAGGGTTTGCTGTCTTTTTTTGCTGAACGGTTGATTCTGGTGTAAACAAATTTCAGGACGATTTGCATCTCTGATTTGTAAATAAAAAAGCAATTGAGAAAAATATGCATTTTTTATTTTGAAGCAGTTACGTATTGTTTACCAAATAAACACGTCTTTTCAAGCGCAGAACTTAAACTACTTTTGGGATCAAACGAGTATGTAATTATGTATATGACGGTTACAGTGGTCGTTTGGTTCAAACCATTTTCAAAATATACAGTTGTGCATACTCACACACTGGCTGGATCATTTGGTGGATTCCATAAGACACAGTTGATTGGACGGGTAACTAGGTTCAAATGTAAGATTTCTGAGCTTCCGGTGTGGCTTCGTAGCTCAGCTGGTAGAGCGCTTGCCGCATTTGGGTATGTTGTTTCTGTCGCTGGTTTGAATCCAGCCGAAGTCCAGATTTTTCGCAAATGGATCTCTTCCAAATACTCACATATTTCGGATTCCTTCCAAGTTCTGCTCGGTACGCTGCTGCAAATGTGCAATTCATTGTCCTCCATTGAAGTTGTCCCATGTTTACTTGAACTGCACACTTGATTGTGTTGCATCAGTTTCAAACCAACGCAGTCCCGTGATCCACTTCAGCTTTACCTGGGTCTGTTAGACAGAGATGGACGGAATAAAAGATCACTAGGCACTAGTCGTGTTACGAGCCACGCATTCGTTCCCTAGGTTACCGGTCTTATTATTATTATGATTATTATTCGAGTTTTTGAAAAATTGGCGGCCTGAGATGTACTGTATGTGTTCAGACGAATGAAGTATTAATAAATCTTTCCAAAATTCGTTTTTACATGTTTATCATTACCGAGTAGATCAGTAAGGCCAATACATGCTTTTTATATCAAAAGCTGCTTACTGATAAAGTATAGGAATTGTCTTAGGAGATTTTTTTGTGATATTCAACAATTGAGTTAAGCAACAAAACACGAGTGTCATGAATTACAGACATATTTTTAGTTTCAAGTTCTTGTAGCCACATCTACTGCAAACTGGTGGTGGAAATAGTAATTCCACACTTGACTTGCTTGTAGACAACATTGCTCAAGTGATTAAACTGAATGGAGGGAAAGAATAAAATTGAAAATGTTGCAAAAGCAATAATGAATTATTGAGTCAAGCAATTCCCCCAAAATAGTAAACCCACCTAAGTTTGGGTGGACAGAAAACACCATATTGTAACAAAAATGGACTGAATATGAGTCAACACGATGTGATGTTTCCAAATCACCGAGATCAAGGATTTAAAACACTTCTTTGGTTGTTTTACCTACATTTATTTTGCACATGAACAATTAAAAAGCTGTTCCAGTTATTGCCACCCTAGTTCTAAAGCAGATCCCTGCTTTTAACATAGCTAATGCACAATGTTGAAATAAATGGGAAACGGAAGTTGGTTTATGATTATTGCAAAGGCTGTTGAGAAAATACTGCATCATTAAGTGGACAGCAGTGATGTGAATGGTTATTTTTGCCAATTTGAAGAAAGTGTAATACCTTTGGCCACTCTGAATGACCAACACTCGTAAATGGTTATTTATAGTTGAATATATAACAGAACAGTACTTTCGGCTACCAAACGTGCAGTTTGCCTTTTCGGTAGCACCATAGGAAATAAACAGTTGCTCGAAAATTGACGGTCATACGCAAAGGGAAATTAAGTACCACTCTTCTTGATCAAAACTTTCTCAGGCAGAGGTTGAGTAAAAAGTAACACAGAAAAACATGTAAAATACCGCCGGTGTTAAATAAGGAACTTCTGAACCTTAGTGAAACATTTTCGTAATTCAGAGGAGACCAGCAAACACGGCACGTTATCATTTAGGTCAAGGAGAAAAGGTACGAGCATGAACAAACTCATAATGAAGTTTGGAAGTTAAATCCTTAAGGAAATTTACTCAGGGTATGCGTTCTACTTAAAAAAAGGACCTTCGAGAGCTACTGTAAAAAAGTACTTATCCTCAGCAAACGATTATCAAGTGTACAGAGCTAGACGGTTAGATTATATGATAATTCAATGCATATAATTTGAAAATAAAAACTTCGAGGAAAAGTAATCAATCAGCTGACGAATGTACATTCTTGTGAAGTGCAAAGTTTCATGCAAGCTACTTACGATAAGATTAAAGGTATTGGAAACACTGTGTTAGAGTTGATCTTTCTCTTCCTACAAAAATGGGGGAATAATTCATTCCAAGATTTCAAGGCTGGAAGCATAAACTTTAAACAATAAACTAAAACCTATTAAACACTTTTCTTAAATGTAGTCTCACAACGTTACATAAGATCAACACTACTTCAACGAGTAAAATTAAGTGGTGAAATAAACAACTATTTTCAAAATAGTTTTGAAAAATCGATCGCCAATCCAAAATATCACCTTAAATAAAAGTCTAGTTTTATCAGTGAAAACGTTTGCAAGCTACAGATCAGTTGAAGGTCTGTAATGAAATAGACTGATCTTTAACCCAACCATGAAGGTTCGATGCTATTACTCACTGGTTCCTGTGACCCATGTTTGCTAGTCACAGTAAGATTGTAATCAATTGTAACATAAATAATGCAGAAAAGAAGGGTTATACATAAATAAACAGTAGTTGGATACAAGAACCTATTACAACGTACCTACTTTGTTTTGAGAGTTTATAAATCGCTCTGAACCTCCAGGATATGTGCATTCTGGTCCATGCATAAACCAGCCATCTTTTTTGGGTGAAATCAAACGTCTACGGTATACATCTAAACCCAAGAGAAGAAAACCGTCAAGAACAACTTTCTGGTAAACATCCAGGCATTCCGAAAAAAATAGAATCACAAAATTTAGTGTTGATCACTACTGATGAACCTCTTTTAGGTTTTCGAATTATTCCAGGAAGACAGGTAACTGGCGAGAGAATAACTTAATGGTTGATGAGAAATGCAAGCGTATAAAATTTTCACAATTGACTTTTGTACAGTTAACTAGAAGCAGAATGGTTTGTTATATAGATCGGCTACTGAACTCTACTGAGTGGATAAACACATGTTTTGATCACTTCGAATAAAGCAGTGTAACGGATATCCAACTTCAACAAGATAGTTGAGCTCATATAACAGGAAGAGTGAGAAGTCATGCAACATAACCTATATGCTAACCTCTTCTGAGCAGAGTGTGACCCATGCTAACCGCTGCCACGATTAGTAAATCGTAATGAAATTGCAAGTGAGTGTGTCCAAACGGTAAGGTCTATTATACGTCATGTAATAAAAAATATTTGGACAAACTGTCTCCATCGTCTGCAGAAATGATTACTATTACCATGTGACTGACTTTTAGAGTTACTGAGAACACGATTTGCAAACAATTCCAAACCTTACTTTTCAGCATACTCAATGCTTTTTATATGATTCTTTTGGCTCAGATTTAACAATTAATTGCATAGGTGTTGTCTTATTTAATGAAGTATTTGAGTGTGAATAGAAATTAACAAGGCGTAAATCAACTCGACTTTGAATTTGGTCATCCAATAGGTAAATAATTTTATGTATCAGGGTCATATCGACACATAGTGGCAGCTGAGCGCGTCCTACGGAGCGAGACAGCAAGGAAGACAAACGGTGGAACAAGCTTCGACTTGTGTACCAAACGATTACTACCGCGCACAGGGCTAGAAATACATGCACGAGCTGGCTTCGATTCACACAGACAAACAACGCAGTACTCATCACAATAACAGCGGTGTGTCAATAGTGCGTCTACTGTAGTTTCTATACAAACCAGGTTGTCTCTGTCTCGCAGGCCGGAATGAATATCGGGTAACTGTACAGCTTGCGGTTTACTGAGTAAGCTGAATGTTGTAATATATGAGCTGTACAGCCCCACTGACAGCAATACTTTTCATGACATCTGACTTATCAGGAATGAAATAAATCGTTATTCACATGGTAGTACCTGACACATGAATTGTGGATTAGCTACAACCTTACTGGACTGAACGACTAGTCACAAAACTAAATGTAGTTCTCATGTCGAAAGCTGCCATTATGTACAAGCAATTGCCACTAACTGTTACCTTGGCTGACCACTGTGTGACCGTGTACATAATTTTTCTAGGTTTCAATGTATTGCTCTCATGAATGCATGTTCATTAGCGTGCTCAAAACCGGTAATTCTATCTTGTCAACAGGATAAGTAGACTTAACCTCAACAGCAAAATTTTGTGACCAACGCACCTGTTGACATTCTGTTTTTCTAATCGATCGGTTCACAACATTGTGGCATGATTTGACAGTACTAGTGCGAAGTTGGGATGCTGTGCTGATGGGAAGCAGTCACGTGGCAAACATTTTGGTCACAGACTACTGACAATATGGTCCGACAACTGCATTAACAATATCTGTCTCACAAGGCATCTGATGTCTGCCTGACCAGAAAATGTTGGGCCGGCGAATCGTATTAAAGACGCCAGTAGCCACTGGGAGTATAAACATATGGTGATTGCTTTCGTAATTCATTTTCCACAAAGGTTGTTTAAATTCCAAACGAACGCGTTTTACTAGAGTTCATTAGTCTGTTAGGATAAATAATTGTTGGCGGTTGACGTCACGAAATGTAGTAGTAAGCTATCGACTGACTTTAAGGCCCTGTAGCCGGATGTGCATTACAACATGGGGACATTTCGTTGATTGCGTAAAGCCTTCTGTCGAATGAGCTTAGCTCACGACAGCCAACAATAAAAGAAGCAACGTCTCAAGTGTACTCAATAGCACGAAGACAACAGTGTCGGTTCCTCGGCAACGAAGTCAGAGAGCCGGTATGTGTAAAACTTGATTTGTAGCGTCTCAAAAAATACTAGTGTTTTAAATTTACAATTTATAAGTGGTTCCATGAGCGATTTAGTAGATAAACTAAAGGAAAAAGTCTGACATGGTGCAAAGCGATGAAAAACACGTTCCTTCTTTCCAGAATTGGGCTGTCAATTAACAGTTCGTGTTTTTAATGCCCATTCGACTTCATAGGCTCAGCAGGTATTTGTTTGTTACACTTGGTTTTTTGATTACAAATATGGCGGTTCGTCAAAAAACAGAAGAAACTTCTCTCCACTACATCACTGCAGATGGAACTCACATTTTCTCTCTGTGGTCCCTCCACAGCTTTAGTTGGTAATGAAAAGGTTACATTGGTTTTCATTGTTCCAAACACTATACTAATAAATGAGGCTAATTTCTATTCCGGAATGTCATAACCACCGCTTCCCCACCGTCTTCTCCTTGTTCAACGTTTCCTATTTTTTTGTTTGGACATAACTTGACTGACGAGTGTGCTCACTGGTGATATGTTCAACAATGAACAAAGTTGTACAAGACAAGTGGGAAGTGTTCTCAAACGAAGCTTCCAAGATAAGTTGATAAATTTCTTACAATCGAAGTGAGGCAAACTCACATAAGATACCAAGACAATACTCTGAGACATAAATATGCGATGGCTCTACCTTTCATAGAAGATTTCGCAACAATACTTTGTACAGCATAGGCTGTTAGTATCCAAACAAAAGAGATCAACGCCGACCATCACACGGAAAGTTTTTCAAACCCATCTATTCTTTCTATTAACGATGAAAACAGTCAGAAAACTTAAGGCATCGCACTTATCACTTCACGAATGCATTCGCTTCCTTAAACACGGTATAGACAATGTTCGACTGCTTACACAACTAGTCAAGCGTTACGTTTGTACGCGATTCAGCAACGTCAACGAATAGTGTGACGCACGTTGACGGGAACGACTACCGCAATGGAGTTGGTGACAGTCTTGTTTGTAGCAAACCGGAAATCTGAAGTGACGCGTTACATGATTCGTATGGAGTATTCTACTCATAAGGATGCTAGGTCTGTATGACCGGAAACGATTACTGGTGAATTAACCTCACAAGTAGGTGTGTATCTTCATGTACTGGTAGAAACTGGTAACAAACAAGTTCCCAGGTCATACATAAGAATTATTATAGTAGTTAACGCCCTGCCAAACTCAAGGTAGAAATTTTACAGTGGCAACCGTCTGAGAATAGAGACATTCGAACTTTCCTGCTAGACTTTGATGAAGTGGCTATGATCAAAACTGACCGTGAGATGTTGGTTTCCTTGCCGACCACTTTGAGAAAAAAAGTGGAGTCGGTACTGTAGATAAAAAGTAGGACCTCTGTGAAGCTAAAGTGGGTCATTTCAAAGGAGATGCTAGTAATCACCCTTGAATGTTTAGAATAACTCAAACACAAACATTATTCATGCCATTTCAAAACAACACTGAACCGTGGTATTTAGGTTCTCAAAATAAATGGAAGAAGCAGACTAAGCTAAGTGATTTTGGTAGAAAACTTTTGGTATGGTTGTTTCAGAGACTTACCTGGATTACTTTAGAAGATACAGACCTACATGTTCTGTTGGTATTACTCTCTTCCAAAATAGATGTCTTACGTTTGAGAAGAATGTGATTACTGACAAGTAACCAGGTCTTTTTGAAATAGTTTTCTCTACGGATGTAGAAAGGTAATGTAACAGAAACAGCGATAACAACGGACTATTTTATATACTCCAGATAATTGGATATTCAGCCAGTCAAAATATATCATCCTGTAACGGATAACACACCAAAATAAAGCAGACAACAAAGTTGCATATATTTACAAAGGTTGAATATTTTTATACTACAAAATTTCACATTACACATGAAACTTTCTTAATGTAAGATAGTTGACGTCCCTTACCAGGTTGTGAACGTCGTTATTCATTGGATACATAATAGGTGAAAGATATGCTGTCTACCTTGTGTTCATAAACCATCCGGTAAACAGTTGTAGAGTCCATTCAGTTGTCATCTCCTTCTTCTCGTTTGTTCCGAAATTCGCGCGTCGGCTACTGTAACTGAGCGCATGCAAACATTGCCTGCAACGTGATGTGATAGTTTAGTTCACAGATGAGCAAGTCCTGCGCTCCTTTTGGATGCATATGAGAACGAACATACGCGCACACACACACACGCAACTTCCGATTAGTTAAAGATTGCACTCTCTTCGTGCTAATCAATTTAAATCCAATAATGATGCTTGGGCATACACTGATCATGAACACCATCGATCATCTCATTGACCATTTTCCACGTTTTGAAAACAAAAGATGGACACATTCTCACAACAACGACTTCATAGTGATGTTAACAACGCAGTCCATAACTAAACTTAAAAGTCTCTATGTAATCGATATTTTCCGATACTCTACTTTTAAATATTTTATCCAATCATTGACCAAACAGTTTCGTGAGTCAAAAACTTACTGTGATATAATTTAGCAACTCTCCATTAACTGCAGTTTTGAGACAATTTTTACATTTAAAAGATAGAACAGTTGGCTAACTACAATACATTTTATGGAGAGTTTTGTTTAACTATATGTTGGTCTTATCTTACGAAACTGTCATATGTATTTTATTAGATGATGGGTATGGGAAGGATGATCGTGTCTGACACAGTCAGAGAAGTGATGAAAACGGACATGATGTCATTAGTACAAACTCTTTTTAACTATTCACATTAATTCCGATTATATCACACTGTTGCCCAGTGTTAACATTTGGAATGAGAGAAAAATGTCAATGCACAAAACATCCTTCACAAGAGAATAATCGATTCAAACAATCTTCGTCCGAAGAGTGCAGATTAGGCGGCCGGCATGTTTTTGGTGGTGATATTTAAGAACGAACAGTAACACCACATCGTGTGTGATTCTTCGTTCATTCCCATTGCTGGCAGAGAGATCACGAAAATACAGACAGTAGAAGACATGAACAAACCCATGGGGTTAGTTGTTCGCTTACTTCCAACGTGAAATTTGTGGTTAGTTGTCAACATTTGCTTTCACTCCATAAATAGGGTACACACATGAATGTGTGCATTCCATTACATCTCTTGTGTTCAATATCCAGTCTACCTTTTAAATTGATAACAACACGGTGGTGCTACATTTTCCCAGTACTATAATTATAACGGCCACGCCAAGTCAATTCTGAACGATTCAGTAGAAGAACAAGATACCATTTGCTACACAAGTTTGTGAAACCGTAAATGTGAAGTACATATTGTTTATTTGTCTGAACGCTAACTCATACAAAACGTGAAAGCCAGGTGAAATGTAAAGAGTGGGTAGTGGTCACACGATGATATAGGGTTATACAGAAACAAGTCACTGTAGCTGGCACGATCAAACGCACTGGGTTAAGTTAGTATAGTACAGTGATTGGTTGCCATGCTTTGAGTAACAGCAGACCAATACTCTTAACTCCTTCCCCCGAACTCTGCAATCGATGCGTACCTGTGGCTTGGAACGTACTGAATACATAAGATGAAAATACACTTACTCGGTGCTCAACAGCATCTCTCACATCATAGTTTTCATGGAAAGAATGACAAGACACGTATACCATGATCTGAAACAATCCTCCAAGCGAGTAAACGGCTTATATTTTACTTGCGCTGTTGTTAGTTTGAAACAGACATTCTTTTAACGCTCTAGAACAACAGAACGTTAGCAGTATAATCAATAGTGAACCCTTTTCAGTTGGAATATATCATGTTCATCGACCCATCCGATCGCACTGTACGACTCATCGGTCATTGCAATTTATTTAGGCAGTGAGCATCTGTTAATTAAACAAGGGACTTTAAGTTTGGCATATCCGAAAGTATCGAGCGAGTCTGAGATACCTCGAACTTTTTGGTAACCTGCGAGTAGGCAGAATCCTAGTGTTACTTTTAAAGGAGTACTCCTGTTTTAGTAAGATAGAAATGTATATCTCCTATTCTTTCAAATAAAGAACTGTGGTCCTTTTCCGTCCTTCTTCAGACGCCAGTTACTAGCAACAATCACGATAGCCCTCTCTAACCATTCGATCACTGTTGCACGAGTAATAAATCCGACGTCATGATGCGCCCTTAGTTAGTTCATTCTAGACGCACTGAAGTGGAATCTAAACCTTACCGTATGAAAATTCCAAGTGACGTCTTTCATTGATCACTGATGGACTGCACTGTGTATTCGCAGGTAATTAGTTTTCGTTCAAAACTCAGTAATATGGTAACATCCAAAACATGTAGCAAACAACAGTCAACGATTCCAGATCAAGGAGGACTAGTTTTGAACTGGAGACTATCCAACATTTACCGATTATATCAATTAATGGAGAGACAGGGCAGCATGTAAACTTGTGCGGTATTAGTGATATGAAACAAACTCTGACAGCGAATGACAAATTTTCGCCACGTTCGGTTTGGAGGAAACAGAATATAATGATTTGTACATACTTACAAAAGGCTGGATTGTAAAATCTACTACGGCAGTTCTATTCAAGTCAGGTCAGTGGCATGTTTCATACACCCCCAATTGCATACGCAGTAAATGTGGGAAACTTAAATATGCCTATATCCCCAAGTTATTAGTGCAACTGTGGAACAAATTAATCTTTCACAGTCCAATATGCTCTCCATCATATCATTCTTTAACCGCTCGTCATACTCCTTATGATAGTTTCGTAAATCGCTGTTTGCACATGTGGCTGTTTTACGCAGACATGAGTATACACACATCTATTGTCATCGAGGTCGTTGTCGTCGCCGCAAAATATTCACCTCCAGGTCACTAGTTGGGTGCTCTGATTGGTCCAATCGTTCTGAACCAATGATGTCGAAAGAACAGTACACGGACGATTGACCACGGGCTCTACCCTGTCCGCTAACAGGACAACTAACCTGAGCGCGCATGTGCACTATCACGCACGTGGTCATTTTGCTGTTTGGTGGTACGCTCACATCTCTCCACTTTGCTCGTGGTCTGCAAATTGGCCGGCATGCAAGCGGACGGGTCGCAGCAATACACATGAGTCATTCTTGAACACGGGCTGCCGTTACAAGTGTGCACATGCAGTGAGGACCTAGGCCGAATATGTTCATGCTAAAGTTTAGCTTCACTCATGCAATCTGACTGAGTCAACGTCCGAAAAATTTATGTACACAGAGTTCCGTTCCCACAATGTCTACCTACGGGAAAGGAACCAATTGTGACAAACTGTGGCGCGCGTGGCATGGAATATTAATCTGTGTACTGCATATTTTTCTTATCTATGTCGGAATCGTGCGCTATCTTTCCTTCAAATATGAAGCATTTGATCCGAAATTCGGTGGTGATTGGGATCAATCTGGGCTGAACTTCACTCTAGCAATGCTAATCAGCGCCATTGCTCTGTTCAGTCTATTCCTATTTGTCAGCCTGACACGCACGGCGAACTACGCTAATGAAGGCGTGCAAATTGGCCGAGACACAAACAATCTGAATCTGCTGAGCTCCATCCAATCTTGGCGACCAAGTATCCCGATGATGACGATCAAAGGGAATGGATTTCAACGTCCCGTAACGCAGATGTTGTCAAACGGTGAATCCGAGGATGACCGAATGTCGACAATGGGCGAAGAGGATGCCTTGCCAGGACCAAATTTTGATACGTGGTCCGGACGAAGTCTTCCCAATCAGGATCACCCATATGCAGCTGTTGGCACTGCTCGGTATTCTCAGTCGGTCACACAAACTTCAATGCGGACTAGTCTGCATATACTGTGCAATCGATTACAGCGACATATGCTGCCTTATTCAGGTGTGCTTCATTTGACAGCAGCATTCTGCTTTATTCTGCCCATATCGATCATGCACGCGCAGCAGATCTCTCACCGGGCCCTTCCTTCGGGTGAGTTACTGACTGGTTGTGGTGTATTTCTGCGCTAGGTTGAACGAAACATTCGACTCTGAAGTAGTAGACACCTTTACTCTAGTCGCGTGAGTATGGATTTATGAAAAATACTGTGTAGCGAACAAGCTCCTTTTCAGTGATTCATCATCAGGCTAAATACATCACATTTATATCACGAATTTTACAGGGGAATCATTAAAGGGGGTAAATGGGGAACGGGTAGTTTATCAGGTCAATCAGTTTAATGTCACGCTGCAATCAAGTACCCACTTGAACCGTGGGTCTTGACAGGCTAACAGGGTGTGGGGATGGCCATGGCAGATCC